>PVIH01020675.1:0-31703 GCA_004025045.1 Sigmodon hispidus
GGATTAACAAACTGTGGTACATCTACACAATGGAATACTACTCAGCAGTAAGAAAAAATGATATCCTAAAATTCACAGGCAAATGGATGGATTTGGAGAATATCCTCCTGAGCGAAGTCTCACAAACTCAGAGAGATAAGCAGGGGATGTACTCACTCACTAGTGGTCTCTAAACAAACAAACAAGAAAAAAAACCAAAAATGCCCAAGTGGCAAACCACAACCACTGAACAGCTTGGGATCAGAAACACCCTGGACTGACCCTTCGAACCCCAGTCCAAATATAGGAACACCTGACTCACTCTTGAGGGAGGGGGGACAGAACTGGATTTGGCCAGAAGTGGAGACTGATCTAAGCATTATTGGGTCCGTGAGACCATAGGACTGTCTGCTCCCTGCCCAGGGTCTTGATTCTTAACCAGGAAAAGTGATAGTAGTCTTAGGGGCTGTACAGGAGGAATGTCATGGTCTTTTTGACACCCATTTAAAAAAGTTATTATCATTCGGTCAAAAGACTGAAATCTATCTCTGGGCTTGGGTAGAGACACATCATGCTGATCTGCTCCAAAGATTACAACATTACTAAATACTATTGTATCCTCTATTAAGAGTTAATCCCCAAGGACCCAGCAATACCACTACTGGGCAAATACCCTGAAGATGCACATTTGCACCCCAAAACCACTAGCTCAACTATGTTCACAGCAGCATTATTAGTAATAGCAAGAACCTGGAAACAACCTAGATGGCCCTCAACTGAAGAATGGATTAACAAACTGTGGTACATCTACACAATGGAATACTACTCAGCAGTAAGAAAAAATGATATCCTAAAATTCACAGGCAAATGGATGGATTTGGAGAATATCCTACTGAGGTATCACAAACCCAGAAAGATAAGCAGGGGATGTACTCACTCATTAGTGGACTTTAAACAAAAAGCAAAGCATGTCCAAGCTGCAAACAACAACCACTGAACAGCTTGGGATCTGAAACACCCTGGACTGACACCTTGGATCCCACTCCCCCTAGAGGAACACTTGACCTAGTCTTGATATTAGGATGAGGAAAGCAGATCTGCCTGGAGTCAATGCTGAACTAAGCCACCTACGGACCTTGGGACCTCCTGCCATTGCTCGGGAGGAGATAAGGAGATGGGGAGAAGAAAGAGTGACTGGGAGGGGTAGGAGGGGCAAGGGAGTTTGAACAAGGGGATCCGTAAATAAAAAATGAGACTTTATTCAAAAGTAAATAAAAAATAATTATTTTCAAAAAACAGAACTTAAGCTATGAGAGCAGGAGAGAGCAAGGAAGTTTTTCCGGGAGCTTCAGACGTTGTGGAATGAGCAGATCAGAGCATCATCAATAAAATACTAATGTGTGTAAAAAAATAAAAAAAGTTAATCCAGCTGGGTTTAGCACCTTGGGTCACCTTGCCAAGAGACCACCCCTCAGGAAAGATGATTCACCTAAAGGCATGCAATGGAATTGAGGGAATAATTGAACTCATGTACTTAGCCAGCTCAGAGTTCCTCCTCTATGAAATAGTTTGCAGAGCCCACATCAGATAGCACTGAAGTGGGCTGGCCACTTTTCTAAGTCATCCTAGGATACTCTGGGATTTGACCCTTTCTCTGACGCCCCCTCTTCTCCAATGAGGCTGCTTATCTGCCCTGTGGCTGCTGCTGACCTCTAAGGAAGACTGATCCAGTCTGTTCCTCTTTAAAGGTGTGGCTTTCACACTTTCTGTCTCCTTCCTGGCAACTGTCAAGATTTGTAGCTTGTCTTAATTGGTTTTCTCTCAAATAAACAAGCAAACAAAACAATGTCCTTGATCTTCCTTTTAAGATTCTTTCTAAATTATTTTACTAATGAGACTAAGACTCCAAGAGAGATCTTCACTTTCCCTGGGTCAATGATTTTGTTTCAGAAACACATAGTGAGCAGTGTCCTATATCACACGTCTCAGTTATGCACACTTTTAGAATACAAGATTATAAAACAAGCCAGGAAGCTTTTATTTTTCATTAAAAAAAAAACAACAATTTATTGAAAAAGAGTAATGCTTTATACAAATACCCACGGCAGCCCACAAATATCAACTGGTCTGTTCCCAGGTTTAGTAGCAGGGTATAAAAATATCAAAACTGAGTAAATTCTGACATCAAACTTCTTTGAGATTATTTTGGAATATGGAATTTGGCAAGTGTTATTTGTATACATTTACATTACCCATCATTAGGAACCATAATTGTGGCAGAAGATCTTAGTATGATCACTTTTACACACAGAAGTATGGAAAACTCATATAGTTCAAGGCCACATGACTCCACCCTTTGTATAACTTCTTCATGTGGTCTTATCAGGAAGTGTTCTTAATATCCTCTAGAACTGCTAGCTTCCAACCAGCTGTAATGGAAGTTCACAAAGAACACTTCATACCGTTTTATGTCTACCTGTCAATACATTTGCTTAGTCAAAGACTCATGAAACTAGCATGTAAGGTCTGGGGGGGGGGGGGATAGGGATCATTTCTGCTAACTCAACAGCTGGGAAACTGATGCACAGGATCATTGGATGGCAATGGAGTTCTTGGCCAGCTTGGGCCACAGACTGAGACACTGTCTATAACAACAAAAGGTGTTAAAGAGATCAATTTCATTTAGTGAGTTGCAGTAGCTCATTGTTCTTAAAGAATCTTAAAGACTTCTTAAAGAAAGAAACCCAATTAACAATTTTCTCTTTCTGGTTGTTTGAAAAACATCACAAAACCCATGAACTTAAATTCCTTAATGACTATAGAGCAACATGTTTCCCCTCATAAAACCATGTTTGCATGTGCCCTCTCTTGAATCCTGTGACAGAGGCACAGCAGGGGTTAATGAACCCGTTGTATAGATGTAGCAATACATGTAAGGCAGCCAAGTGCCTTTGCCGGAGTCAGTCATTAAATGATAGCACCAAGATTGAAATCCAGGTCTCACAATGGCAATGTCAACAACCCTTTCTGTTACATCATCTTGCTCTGCTGAAGGGCCTTTCCTACAGATTAGAATAGTAAGAACCCTTGTGGACATGAAGCAGCACCAACAAGAGGCCAAGCACAGCTGAAGGGGATGAAATAGACATGTGGAAAAGGAAGATACAAGAAGAGTGTGAAGGCGTGTGTGTAGATTTTATTCAGTGACTTCAAAACTGCTAATTGAGTGAGGAAAAACACTACTTAGGCATATTTCATGTTCAAAGAATGAGAGTCATATCAACTAATTAATACTCACATTACCTCTACCAGCTGGTTAAATGTAATTATACCAATTTGACAGATGGGAAAAGAGGTATTAAGACTGTAAATTGCTCACAGCTACACAGAGAATATTTGACACTATATTGTCACTCCTGCAAGTCTAGCACTTTCTGCAGATAAACAGACTACACCTCTCAGAGAAGAGCTAAACCATGTGATAATTATATGTGAGAAATCAAGATAGCCCGGGAGGAAAGAAGAAAAACCGTAGTTGGCAGGACATTGAATGCTGAATAAGTACCTGAAAAATTCAATCAATAAAACTGTTTCAACAATAGGGTTAGCAGTACAGCCACTCAGCGAAACAAATATTTTCAAAGCAAACAAGATGGCTACAGACCAAAGTGCAAGGACTGTGAGGGAAGGTCATCAGAAAAACATCATCTGTGCAGAAGATTTGCTCCCACAGCCCAGACCTGGAGGTGCTAAGGGAGTCATGTTTTAAGCTTCAAAAATGGACTGTGAAATTGGTTATTAGATTCAGAAGTTAGAAACAAACTCAAACAACTAAGCTGAAAAAGCAATTGTTGTTAGAGTAAAAAAAAATTAAATATGTTGTTGTAAAGAAATGGAACTAATCAGTCTTGATGATAAGGAAGTTTGGTCTTATGGCAAGTTGACTAACTGCTGATCCAAGGGATGATATTGGATTGATCACATATGTTCATAGAGAAAAAGAAAAATCCATCAGTCAGCTTATTTAGTCAATATGGAATTGTATATATTTTAGAGTCATTTTAAGTATGCTGGCACCAATATAAGGAGAATAAGAGATTTTTAACTACCTATTTTAATAGAAAATATGTATATATACATATTTATATACACTTAAGGAGCACCCTTTCCCTATTTGAGTGGGATTACTCAGTGGGAAGCAGTTCAAATCAAAAGACTTCTTTTCTGTACCCAGGAAAGGATTGGTAAGGCACAGGCAAGCCCCTCATAGCCATAGGGATATATAAAAATATGCTTCCTTATGTCATACCACAGTTCAGACAACACAGTCAACAGTTTAAGGCCTTAATGTCAACACTAGTTTCAATGTCCATTTTGTATTTGCTCCAGCAGGATCTGGATCTATTCCCGCTGCCTCTGTCACACATAATCTTTCCCACTAGAAGCTGTTGGCTTGGGATAAGGCCGAGGTGTTGGGTAAGAGGTTGTTTTCCGGGGACAGGAGCAAGAAAGTAGGGCACCTCCCAGGAGGCAGAGGGAGGCAGCAGCCCAGCCAGTGAAGAGGGCCTGACCAAATTCATACCTGAAAGAAAAGACAACGATATGCTGCTGTGAGGACTGTTGGCAAAAGGAGAAAATCAGAAGCAATATGTATAACTATATATATCATATAAATAATTAAAAATAACACCCATGATTCTTCAAAAGGTGCTGTTTGTGAGCATGTCTATGAAATAAGGTTTACATTGTAATTATCAATAATTTGCAACAGCACATCAACAATATGACATGCAATCTACCAATTTAATTACACAAATGTTTCCAAAGACCTTTCCAGGCAAAGGAGGCTTGGGAAAGATGTTTAGACACTTGAGAAGTGAGAACTGGGCCACAGTCCTAGATCATCACTTACAAAGTCTACTACCCTCAAACAGTAATCATTTGTGTAACAAAAAAAATAGTGATCTGAGAACCTAGTTAAAATAAAATACAAACTTTATATTCTGAAAGAAAGATACATGAATATCACATGGCTGATTCTGAATAGAACAAAGCCAGACAGACGCATTAACCCACATTCTTGGGATAAGGAACCTACAGCTGACTATGAACATCACACAGAGAAAGGGGCAGGCTGTGAAGTCACTACTGAAACAAGCTCAGCTGCTGTAGCTCTGGACCAGCAGTTTTACCTCCCATCTATGGTTTCTTTCCTCGAAGCAGATTGCCTCACTTGCTTCCCTGGAGGATGTTCAGGGTAATGTGCCATCTTATGATAATAAGTGTACAGAACCCGGCAATTTATAAAATGCTTTCTCGTGCACTCCTAACATTATTACTCTGCTGAAAGTGTGTCCCATTGACCTTCAGCAGTTTCTGTCCCTACATCATAAATCTTATAGGATGGGCTACGCTCCAATAATTGCTGCAGTCCATGTTCTTCTGTATGTGGGTGACTATATAAAAAGACACACATTTATTTTATCTCTGCAAACACTGGGATTTTTCATTTACTCACCCTAGCACTCACAAACAGTAATTACACCTTAATATTGTAGCTTTGAATGTACTTATTAAGCTTTATAGATGGGAAGACTGTGAGACAATAAGCCTTGTCTCTGATCAAAGGAACATTGTTACCCAAGAGTTAAGACTCAGGTCCTGAACTTGCAAAACTAGAACTATTAAGAAACGCAAGCTGTATAAAGTCAATCTTATGGTAGTAATGGAACAAAAAAATTTAAAATGGCATCTAAATGTACTAGAAAAAATACATCATAGTTTTATGTAAAAATTATTGGAAATGAAGGATTATTTGTTAACCACTGAGGTGGTTCTATTTATTTCAATAAATCATTGAACATTTATATTAATTACAACTGATCATTGGTATTAGAAACATCAGAATACATTTCAAAAAAATAGGTCCAATACATTAGTACTTTCGTTCATATATGGGGAAGAGAAAAGATGTGATATGTTGTTGGCTAGAATCCAGCTTAGAACAGTTCTCCTTTGAACTGCATTTTGTCATCCGTACTGCCTGTTAAAAGAATTATTCAATTCATTCTAACATGAGTCATAGGTCATTGAAATTGTTTGCAAGTTTGACATAAATTTCTATACAATTCTTAAAAGCAAATCTGAGAAACTAAGGCACTGACAGGAGTCTGCTGAACACAAAAAGGGTTGTATTTTAGAGAATGAACTATTTTATGCATGACTAGGATTACCTGGCATTGACAGGGGTCATGGGGTCATAGAATTCTTGAACAATTCTATTTCCATACCATGCTGTGGCCACTAAAATTGCCAGACCTACAAAAAATTCAAAGTAAAGTCATTAATCACTAGGGGCACTGAGCACAAAAACACAGACTATTAAACCTAATTGTATTCAATAAGAATTGAATCTCATCAAGAGTACTGACATTTTATTTTATTATTATGAAAATCAATTTGACTTATATATGATTTATTCCAACTGTTCTGCAAAGAATTACAAAGAAATTAGATTGAAGTTGCGCCTAGATTATGCTATTTATGACATCTTATCTGTTCATAGTCCAAAGCACAAACTCTGTTTTTTAGGAACAAGTTGACTGGTTCATCTCGTTCAAAATTTCTGACAAAAGTTCTTGAGTATTGTAGTTTAGTGTAGAAAATTACTTTTGAAAAGAATGTTTGTTCATATTAGCAGAGAACTGCTTATAAAAGTTAAGACAAAAATCCTCCTGCATTCTTCTCGACAAACTCAAAATCCATTTTTAATGATTTAGTTGAGCAGCAAAAGCAAAGGTAACAAACACAGGAAGTGGAGCCTCTCTCAGAATGGGCCAGAACATCCTGAGACCCCCTGTCCTTGGTTTAAGGCAGTACATCTAACACTGGAATCATCTGGTGAGGTGACACACTGGATTGCTTTATAAAACTGAACTCAATTGTTCATGATATTTTGTAATCAATAATGAAAGGAAATCAGTTGAGCAGTGTCTCTCATTCCAGTGTTTATATGAAGTCTAAATTATATCTGGATATTTATTTTTATCCAGATATCTGTCAAAAAGATACAAACTCTCAAGTAGAAAATAACAATAAGCTTGAGAGGTTTCTTTTATGATATAATGACTTAAAAATGCTAGAGGGTAGCCAGGTGGTGCATCAGGGAGGCACAGGCAGGTGTCTCCTTGAGTTCCAAGCTAGCCTAGAGTACAGAGTGAGTTCCAGGATACCCAGGGCTGTACAGAGAAACCCTGTCTTGAAAAACGAGCAAACAGAAGAAGGAGGAGGAGGAGGCATGGGGGAGGGGGGAATGAGGAAAGAGGAGAGGAAGGAAGAAAAGGATGAGGGGAGAAGGGGGAGGAGGAGGAGGGAGGAGGGGGAGGAGGTGAGGAGGACAAGTGGCTGAGAAGTGTTGTTTCCACAGAAGTAATATCTGAGGCAAAACAAACTTCAGCTTGATTGATTAACTGTAGAATATGTATGCACTTTAAAATACTGTGATTCATACAATAAGTACACATAAAACTGTCAAAACCAAAACTAGTTTAAAAAGAGAATAAGTAACTTCTTTTAAGATCCCTTTGGCTGTCTGTGCAAACTGATCATGCACTCCAACTGGCCACCTGGACTTCTGAGGTCATCCTAGATTGCACTGGGAATCATGTACATCTATGGCATGTATGGAAATAATAGGGATGGGTTTGGTACAATACACTCTTTGATGTATTGTTAAATTGCTAAGAATAAAAATTCATTCATACCTTTTCAGTAGGAGCATGAATGGTGTTTGGACATACTGAGCATCTGCTCATCTTAACCACAACTTTAGCAGTCACACTGCCTTCAATACTTGGCTAAACCCATAAACAATGCTAAATCTGAAGCCCCCACTGGTCTCCAACCAACAAGAGAAATAAAGAGATAAAATGTAATTTTCATTTTAGTAGTTATATTACCAATGTAATCAATTATTACACATATATAACACATGGGATCTACACAGTAGCCTGTTTTTCAGTTTATGTATTATATAGTTTCTATATATGAAATAATAGCATATTTACAATATGATATATATCATATTTAAAATATTTTTAGAAAGTTCTGAAATGGTGTCCATTATTTAGATTTCCTTGTTTCTCAAACATATAACCTAATGTTAGTCAATATTTGAATAAAGCAGAAAAAGTTGTTTTCTGGGTGATTCATAACCTATTTTGCCAATAGTTTTCAAACTCTTTTTCTGTACTGTTTTCTTCCTTACCTCAGCTAACCCTAGAAGCCATTTTGTCAATAGTCTACCTGCTGTACCCCAATTCACCTATCTTCCCTCTGATCCACAGGTACATTAGTTATATATATATATTCTTAACTTTCTCTACTATCTTCAATCCCACTTTTCCTAATTCAGTATCATTAACATATTATTCTTGTTTTCTCAGTCTTCCCTATGTTCTGTACCTAAATATACTAAAACACATTATTAATATTTTCTGAGGTTCTTTTTAATGTAGTGTATGTGTATGTGTGTGTGTTTGTGTGTGTGTTTGTGTGTGTGTGTGTTTGAGGTTAGGTCTTATGTGGCTGAGGCTGGCCTTGAGCTAATATCCCTGTACGCATCACTTTCATGCTGGGATCACATGTACTAGCATGTACCACAACTATGGCTACCAAAGAGCATATTCTGAATCACATAAATTTGGTCCAGACTTTTTTGTTAGTATCAACCACCTTTCTGAATCTGAAGACACTGGGCCTAAGAAATAAGTGGGTATTCAAGTCCTTTGAGGTCATATCTGACAAAAATGTCCACAAGTTAACTTTTCATTTGATTGGTACTGAGACCATGAAAGCCAATTGACTATAAGGCCCAAGTATCTTTATAGCATTTTACAAATAAGATATTTTGAAGCTTTCCAAGTACAATAAATCTGACACAAACTAAAGAAATCAGGCACTAGAAAACTAGAATTCAACCACACTTGAGAAAAGTAGCAAGGGTAGAAGGGGGGGGCTTTCTTACCAGAAACGATAAATACCAGGCCTCCGATGACGGCCATCCACATCTTCTGTGTCTCATCATCTTCCAAGCACTTCATACATTTCATCCCAATGGTGGACACAAAAATTGCGATCAGCCCCAACAGGACGCCGATTACCATCAAGGCACGTGTTGCCTGCAATGTACCTGAGAGGAAATTTAAGACATGCAACAGACATGTCTAAAGCAGCAGAAGAGTGGGAGGAGATGAAATTTATTTTGGTGTTCTTCGGTGGGGGGGGGAGGAGTGAAGGAGGAGGGGTCAGAAGCACAAAGCACTGTAGTGGTGCTTCTGCTGCAGCCACCAGAACTGTTGCTAGGAAGATGAGTGCAGAGTCTGCCGGATGGCTAGGACTTCAGTTATTAAAATCAAAATCGACTGAAAAAATAATTAATGAATCAGCTGAATAGGTCTCACCAAATTAAATATGTTATCATTACTACCTGGATATTTAGATTCTGAACTAACATTTAGACACGTTATCCTTAATGATCACCATTTTTAATTAAATGGCTTAAGATACGTATTTAACATTAGTCACTGGTTTTAGACTACAATCTTTAACCTTCAGAAAAAAACAAGTGAATATGAATGATAAACGAGATTTTTTTAAAGATGAGCATTGCTAGATAAGCTACATTTTATCCCTAGTTATGAGAGGCTGAGTGGGAAAGAATACAACCTTCTAGAACACTGATGTCAAGGCCCTCTTTAAGATGACGACTTGAAGCATAGCAGTGGAGTCATAGAAAATGACTCCACCAGTTTGTAAAACTACAGAATCCTCAGTTTATAAAGTCAGAGGTAATAACCCCAACTGGCATTTCTCGGGTTTCCACTAATTTCATTTAAAAAGAAAAAACAAATTATTTATTTAATTATTTGTCTTGGTGTTTGCCTGGAACTGGAACTACAGACAGTTGTGAGCTGCTGGAAGAGCAGTCAGTGCTCTTAACTGCTGAGCCATCTCTCCAGCCCCAGGTTTCCATCAATTTCTAAAGTCCCTGTTATCTTTGTTGTGTTCTGTTATCAACTGAGACAGGATCAGGACTGAGAGATTGAGTCAATGTGTTTTCTAAAGAATAAAATCTGAAAGTCTACATTATGGTATAACAATATAGAGTGTGTCTGGGGGTACACTGGTTAAAAGACTTTTAAATTACAGATTTATTTTCTCTTCCAGATGAACATCATTGTCTTGCTTAGAGTCTTAATATGTGAAGTGGGAGGTTGTATATGGTGATATTTATATTGCTACAAACTAGAATCTTGTAAAAACTACCTGTTATTTTGCTGGTCCATGTTGGTATTTTATGAGATATGAGAGACTATATCTCTACCTAGTGAGTTAGAACAGTTTGCTCCTTGATGGTCTTCAGAGGTGACTGCTATAATGACAACCCCAATATTTGATGTGTACAAAAGCTTAGTCTTCGCATGTTCAAAATTGAGCAGTTAGGATACCAGTCTTAATTCACAATAACAAAAATCTGCCTATAAGTGTGCAATAAGCACATTTGCACACCTCTCTTGCAATCGACGAAGGGTTCCAGGGTGAGAGAGGAACTAAAGGAACTTTACTAGGAACTGAAGCTGTTCACATGACCATTAGAAAACTTTCCTTGGAATCACAGCCCCTGCTGTGATATAAAGAGGAAAGTCCCAAGGACTCCTAGTTAAGGTGATCACTTCCTTCTGATTCATCAGCAATGGTTACAAGGGCAGCTCTTAGTAGGGAAATAAAAAACAAAAAAAACTAAATCATTACATTCTTATAAAACGCTGATTTCTGATTTGGTTCCAATGTTTGGCTTGGAAGAAAAGCATTTGGGGAAAATGTTGAAATCAATAAAGGGAACTATGTGTCTGGAGGAGGCCACTCCTACCTGTTTGCCCGGGCTACTCTATTTTTTAAATGAGAAGTTCAGCATCCTAAGGAGGCCCTGGATACTGTATAACTGGGGTATCTGGTGATCCTACAGACAAATGATGATCAGTACAATGATGTCTATTAAGGTTGGCAGAAGGTGCACATGTGTGTGTGTATATGTAAAACACATATACATACACAGGCAGACACACACAAATAGTACACACACTTACTTCTATGTAAAGCTTTATGGGCTACAGTCAAAAGTTCAGATACTATTCCAAATGTAGCAAGTTATTGGAGGATTCTAAAACAGGGTGATCTGACTTTTACCCTTAGTGAAAAAATATAATTAGACAACACTAACATTATGGTAGCCCTGCCCAGTGGGAGTAGCCTTCTCTATCTCCGTCACCTCATCTTTATTTTTTTCATAATTCATTTGTTTATTAGCTCTATTTGTGTCTTTGATCTGTCTGGAAGCTGTGCTTAGTTCATATAACACTCATATCAATCCACTCAGGAAGTCAAAGCAGAGGCCCCCAGCTCCACAGGTCTGAGCCCTAGGCACAAGACATTCTTCAAGGGGATCCTCCTGAGCATCAGTCTCAAGGATCAAGCTTAGAAAACATCTGGTTTTCTATTCAAGGAGTACCCAGGGACAGCCTATGGATGTGCCATCCAAATTTTTATCTTCAAATAATCAAGATGCTAAGAAGACTTTTTTTTTTTTACATTTTTTTACTAAATAACTAAAAGTTTAGGAGAAATGACAGATACTCTATACCATGCTTGCTGCCAACCCTTCAATGTTGCTCACATTTCTTGACCAGTCACAGGCATCATTCACTCTGTTCTTAGTGAGATGCCCTTGCTCTTCAAAACTGGTGATAATGTAACATAGAAAGGACATACTTAAGTTAAGCTAAATCTTCAAAATCATACTTATTTGATTAATAATATCCTCCTTTGAGGGTCCTGGGATGCTAAAGTTTTATTATATAAAGGTAGGCTTAAATTAGGCTACAAAATGCTAGAAATTTATGCAGAAGAAAAAAATGTAACTGTACCTTCCTCTTTCCCTGATAAAGATTTTAAGTTTTCAATTCAATGAATTTTTTGGATAGTGTAGAAATCTTTCTCAGTAGAATGGGGAATGTAGAACATGGAAGTTGGTAGTGAAGTATGAATGCTACAAAATAATATTTGGAGCAGAAATATATCCATATACTATTGCACTATGCTTAGTAGCAACTTACGGTTTTTTTTTTTCTTGAACTTTTAAATTTGTAGCTATCTCTATAACATTTTAGCTAAAGTTGTGTGCAGAGAACCCAGCTAACAAATATTGGAAAAGTTACACTATTGTTTCTGAGCATTATCCAGCAGTAAACAGGAAGGCAGCCTTTTAATTACACTCAGCCAGATGGAAAAATCTGCAGCTTAAAGACCCCCTAAGGAGTTCTCACCACTCTCAACCTGAAAGTATAATTAAAAAAATACTTACAAAGACCTCTACTTATAAGACAAGAAATGAGTTAGACACTACCCTTCTACTACAGTTATTTTAATCAAAGTTTGCAAAGACAAGCATAGACAGGCAGTAGATTTTTCCCCCTAAACTTTAAAGACATGCTCTCCAAGCACTAGAATCCTCATAAATACTTGGCACTATGAATGCTCTGCACTATACCTTATTATCATTTCTACCCTATGTTCTATATATCATGAGCAAGCCAGATTTTAATGGCATTTCTGCCCTCACGCAATCTTAAGTCTCAGGGGACAAAATAACTATCTGCAGTGTGACTAGAGCAAAAATGCCCTTTTCCTTAACAACTAATTGAGCTTATGCAGACTATCAGAGTATATTGTGGTGAAATTTTCAGTTGTTAGGGCTTTCACTTGTACCAGTGTTTGAAGTTTTCACCTGCCTTCATTGTTGCATTTTTGTTTTATGGGAGTGGAGTGTGATGTCAGCACCCAAATCCCATCAGTGGTCCTGGAGGATGAGAGCAGCACCTCTCAGGGAATCCTGAGAAGTTTTGCTATCTCCTTTAAAAACCTTCATTTTAAAAATGCCTTATTATCAAATGTATGTCTTTGTATTACCATTTCCATGGCACTATTTGTTTTAATGAAAATACAATTTGACTATTTTTCCCACTACCCTTTCCTCCTCTCTCCGACATCTCCTGCTCACTCACCCCTCACCTCAAGTAACTTTTTCCATGACAATTATCACTCCATCTAGGAAACATGTGATATGCCACTTGCTCTTTCTCCTTTAGTCACTGAAGTTGGTAACAAAGAAAAGTGACACTGGTTAGAGTCTTTGCTGCCTTCCTACAAGTGAAAATAGGGTCAGGCTCAGCTTTGCAGAATAGAGGACTGGACCTCTGATTCATCCCTCTTATGTCTCCTACGCTGCCCTATTTTAGAAGCACTGAATCAACATTAGTCTGTGTAGACCAAGTAGCTCTACCTGGATAGTGCAAACTGGGGCAGGAACCCAACATGTTTTCATTTTGAGCTCTGGCTCTTGCTTCATTTTTGTTGCACTCCACATCCCCCTAGCTTTTCTGAATGTTCACTATTTAGCAGCGTGAAGGAGTCAGGAGAAGACAAGAGTCTCTGCCTGTGCTGCACAGATGGAGTCAGTGATTTCGCTCCTCTGATTGAGCCTGACATCATGGTGAGAAAGCTGGGAAACCTCATGACAACCAATACTCATTAAACACACCTACACACATGTGGATTCATGCAGAGCAAGCTCAACAGGCTGGGGTAGCTTATAAACAAATTATAGAAGTTCAGGGCTAGGAGAGACTTAAAGAGAGTCTAGCAAACCTTCTATTTGTCTGGGGCTGGGATCTTCACAACAGCATTCCTACAAAAATGCTTACTGCTCCTCAGCTTTGCTACCTGCCAACATGTGGCCTCCTGGGAAAGCCCTGGCTTTGGACAGTGCTGGCTAGTAAAATGAAGCAAGCAGGACCATTAGCTAAACAGGCAACTGGCTTTCCACAATGTTGGGAATTAAATCAAAATCAAGAGGGATGTCTAAAGTAGACAAAGAAAAGTCTACTGGAACTGTACCTGGTCCTCTTCTTTGTAAGCTACAAGGGTCATCACTCTAGATAAATAACACATGTGGAGAGAATGAAACAGTCTCAGCTGTTGTAGACTATGATTCACAGTGTAACAATTATTCCTCCAAGAAATTTATCAGCTACATTTTTACAAATTGTTTGGCCAAAACTATGTACAATATGACCTTTTTCTGCTGTGTAAAGTGGTTTTCTATGGAGTGTAATAATGCTACACTTCCTGCACACATTGGGTAAAGGTCATACGTTTTTCACAGTTGATACCAGATTGAAGCAGCCTGGAATGTCTGATTACACTGACACACTCTGTCCTGATACATAGGTGAGGTGGGCTCTGCTGGTAATTTTAAGAAACCCATAGCTGGGCCTCTCACCTCAAAGCATCCCATGAGAAGCAGCCTTCATGATGCACACTACTCTCTCACGCACACAGAATAAACCTTTTCATCTCTAGGCGTCATGGAACTACACCAAAACCAGCCAGTGAATCACCAACCAGATCTCTTCACCAGGTGGGCGTGAACACCACAGCTCAGGTGGAGAAACAGAGACAAATTTTCTGGGCCTGGTCCAAGGCACTGAGTGAATCACTGCTCAGCTGAGAGAGAAGACGTAGTCAAGGCGCTGGGAATTGGTTTGAGGAGAGAGAGGCCTCTGGGTTCCATCTTGAATAAACTATGGCTTTAACCAAAACAGAAGTGGGAAGCTGTTCTTCACTAAAACAAATCAACAGGCAATTTCTGAAAATGCTGATCATAGAAGGATATTTACTGTTTTGTCACAGTTTCCAGAAATATAATAACTATATTAGCAAGGAATAAATTATAATAAAACATCTCATATAGTATTCTGGATAGGGATGATTTGAGTATTTGATTTGAGGACGTTCTACTTGATAAAATGAAGAATTTGGATCAGAAGAACAAAGCAGGCAGGGAAGCTCTCTGAACTTGTCCATGACACATCTCACCTGCCAGTTCCACAGTATAGTTCTGAAAGTTCCTGGCACCCTTTCTTTAACTGCATCTTTCTTCTCACCAGTACGTTCATTATTTCCCAGTTGTTAACAGCCTGAGTGTATCCAGGAGGGTAAGTGTGGAATAAGCAACGCACACTTACCAAACTTATAGGTTACTTTCGATATAGAATTCCAGATGTGGAGACAAAACCACATTGGTTGACTAAATTCTACAGGAGGCCAGGGTGTCAAGCTGATTTGTGGCTGTTCTCCTAATTGTGAAATGAAGTGCTTTTGCTGGGATAGGTGTGGAACTGCACCAGGGTAGTTCAGGGACAATGCCAGCTCTGTTTACTCCAGCGTTCACAGAGGACTTTGGGGCAGCTTTGTTTAGGCAAAGGGTAAGTCTTCCTGTGAGCTAAAGGGGAGCACAGACACAGGACACAACCAGTGTAATTTCTCCAGGAGAAAATAGCCAGGAATTGTATTACCTAGGTGAGAACTTAATGACTTTCTGAAAACCACTCATTTTTTTTTTGTTTGGTCCTTTCTTTCTTTCTTTCTTTCCTTCTTTCTTTCTTTCATCTAAACATGAGGGTGAAGACATTTTATCACCTGTTTCCCCAGGACCTGAAGAAATATTTCTGTCTATATACTTCTTTCTAACCTCATATATCAGGAGCGATCCTCCATTCCATGGAGATTCCTTTGGGAAAGGGGAAACGTGGGAAGACCGTGTTCTTTCCCCTAGCCTTCTTCACAGCTGATGTCCACTTGGGCCAGGGGCACCCACTAGGCTAGGCTGCCTCTTTCTTTGCCTTTGCTCTTTTCACACTGGCCAGGTTATTCAGAACCGTTCTCTTCTGTGACCCCCTCCCCACATACCACCGGCCTTCTCATTCAAAGCTTATACTGTACAAGCTGCCTCTTTTTTAGACCCCAGGATGGAAAGCTAACTTTTGGGGGGATCTCAAGAGGTTCTTCAAGGAAGAATAGCCAAAAGACACAAAGATTTAACCTTAGCTGAGCATAGGAGACGCCATGATGCAAGAATCAGAAAGTTCCTTACTTGGTATTTCTGAATCATCTACTTAACATTGAAGGCTTGAAACTTGCCCAAAGTGTACTGTTTTCTTGCCCAAACCCTATTAGAATGTGCAGAAGAGGCCCAAGAGTCCAAATTCCACTGTGGTCTTTACTCTCCCATGCTCCACCCACCATGATTGGAATTTGAGGCCAAATCACACCCAGAAGGGCAGAAGGTGCCAAGCAGGGACTTAAGAGTCCAATCTAGGGCTTTCACCTGAGGCTCCGTGTCTCTCTGATTTCTCACAACAGAGCACATGCTCAGAAGCCTTGATCAACTCAAAGCGGATAACCCTATATAAACACAGGACAGTTCCGGGATAAATGAAGCTCCCACAGAGAGCCAGGGCTCTGAGGCCAGGGAATGGGGTGTGGCGGGGGGGCGCGTTGTGAGGGGGTTGGGAGTAGGAGATGCACTTACTGTTCAGATTCAACAATGAGTCGAAGACTTTGCACTGTATCTGCCCAGTGCTTTGCGAAACGCAGGACATCCACAGCCCCTCATAGATGGCCTGGGCAGTCACGATGTTGTCCCCAGCATAGGAGTAAATCTTCCACTGGGGCAGGGCAGTGCTGACGATGGAGCCGATCCATCCCAGAGAGGCCAGGATGAAGCCCAACAGCTGCAGCCCCGCGTTGGCCATGGCTCGGTAACAGGCTCGTACTGCTCAGTGGCAGGTGCAGAAGGCGGAGTTTGCGAGGAGCACACCTGCGGGCTCCCGAAGGTGGTGAGGCGAGGTCTAGGCGAATGAGTTATTGCTAGGAGCCCTGCTCTGTGTGCGGCTGCGGGCGAGGCTCCTGGCTTCTGGTCCGGGTCGGCTGCGGTGTCTGGAAGCGAGAGGTGGCAGAGTTCTCTGAGATGCAGAACCGCCGGGCGCTGGGATTTAAAGCAGCTCCGCCCCTCCCGGCACGCAGCTCCCCCTGGCGGTTTCACGATCGAGTCCCCAGGAGGAGCGCTGGGTCCTCCTAGGCCAATTCTCTCGCGGTGGGGATGTCCTGTGGGCGACCTAGGGACGAATTGAAGAGAATCAGGCATTGCTACCTACTCCCTCTTATTTCTTTCCTAGTTCATGACAGCAATTTTCTCCCTTTCATTCCATAGTCGACACCGTGTCTGTGTAAATACTAAAAAAATGCTTAAAGATGAAAAATGGAGGGGGGGGCAGAAACCGATTTTCACGTTTACTTTTTCCCCAGTATTCAGGAGCACATCTAGCTCCATACTTCCCTATTCCCTTCCCCGTCGGGTACCCTTGTTTAATTAGCTTCTTCTTTGGGAGGCCCTCTCTTCTCTTCTGCTTTTCAAGATCATTCCATTAGATATCTCCCATTTCTCTCAGAAGCCTCACGATCTTGACACACTTAATAAAATGGGGAAATGCTATCCAGAGAGTGTTCTAGCATATCCAGGAGTTAGTTCCCAGTTCTGTTCTGTGGGCTTCCCACTACATTTTCAGCTGAAGGGGTTTAATCTTCTTCCCTTTGAAAATGCTCTCCACTGTACCCTATACCCAACACACACACACACACACACACACACACACACACACACACACACACACAAACACACACACACACACCTACCTTTTCCTTAAAACAATTTGCTTAGCATAGCAACTTCTTATCTGAGGCACTTGGCCAGTGACAAGTCATCAGATGAATTCAACAAATTCACACAGACAATCTCTTCTCTGGGTGGAGGAGGGAGCCGGGCCTGGGCTCTGCCTCTGGACCTGGTAAGAATGGCTATGCCACCTCCCCAGGCTTTGACTTAGGCAGGCTCTAGACTCCCTTTCTGAGTCTCTATGGCTCTCTTGTTTGTTGTTACTCAGAAGCTCACGTTGTGGTTGAGAATAATTAAAATGTTTTCTCAACTTGTTTTGTACGTGATGTGCGTAAAGCTGGAAGAGAAATAGCTATGACTTAAGTAAAAACAGGAGACCTGAAGGCAGAAATAAACATATGAATGAAAAGCAGAGATGTTGCCCACATATGCTAAGGAAACTACAAGCTTGCCACAAGGAAGAAATGGCAGAAACAGAACAAATGGAAGAAGTCCTATCCCTCCCACCCCTAGCTGGCTGCTTTCTTTCCAGACCTGCTTTGTCAGTGCTTAAGGATAAAGACTTGCTGTGCTCAGGGAATCGAGGGAGCAGCAATGACAAGGGAGCTTAATTTGGAGATAGTAAGATTAAAACAAGTGCTGGCGCTCTCCTAGCTTTTCCAAAAATGAAAAGGGTCTCTCAATAAGATCTTTAGACAAGGCTGGTCAGGCCTGTTCCTTCAGGCCCTGGGTCTGCAGTCTGTGAGTTCAGGCAAATATTCTCCTGGCGTCTGGTGTCTGCAGGGCAGATAAAATGTCAGTCATGCTACAGAGATTCCCTGAAGACCCACACTGTGTGAGTCATAGGATCTAATCAATTTCTGCTGCCGCTTTTCAGAGTCACTTTAAAAAATAAGATTTGAATTCATTTAAAGCATTTGTGCTGAAGCCCTTTACGGCCGCACTAGGACTTGTTTCTGTCAACCGGCAATCCCCACGGGGAACTGGAGGCATAGGTTCTGTTTTGTTTTGTTTTTAATCCAGGTCTGTGTGAAACTGATTATTTCACTGCCCACAGCTGTGTTTGGGAGGCTGCGGTGTGCAGTCCTGCTCTGTGCTCACCTCGACAGCCTAATCCTGTCTAGTTTTCTGTCCCTAGCCTCAGAGAAGCAACAGATGACATAATAGCTCAGCGTAAATCCATTAATTTTGAGAAGAAAAACAACCCACAAACATCAGCTTTTCATATATGAAGCATAAGTAATAAAGTCAATAACATGATTCCAAAGATTCTAGAAAGTCTTCCATGTGTATGGAAATGGTTCCTTTTTTTATGCTTCAATTCTGCAATCAATAAAAGTGGGAGTTGACTTCTCAGTGGTAACCTGTTTACAGTGTATACCTGTGAGCTGGACATTCTTGTCAAGTACTCAGTAAGATCTGTCTCTTCAGTGCTACTGTGCCTCCCTGTGAAGGGAACAGAGTCAGAGGTCACATGACTTACCCAAGGTTCATATTTGGTAACATGCAGTGTTGGCATTCCACATTACAGCACTGCTCTGGAGCTCAGGTCTTGAGCCACTGCCCTACATTTCTCCATAAGTACCAAGCACACTGAACACACATGACTTTTCCTTCCATACCCTACTTTGTGCTTCTTGGTCCAGACAGTGAGAGCTGTTCTGTTCCATGATAATCTCTTCTTAGTCTCTGTTGCTCCCCACTTGAGGCTATTCCTGGAGTGTCCTGAGACTTGACATGGAGGGCTGTTGGTGCCGCTGATGAAGGAGATGTGTGAGCTACCAGGGACTCCACATACTTAGATGACTGATGCTTGGACTCAGTGATGATGCTGAGAAGCAGCAGAAGAGATTGGCAGATGGAAGCAAGAGACCAGCTGTGCAGAAAAGAATGGTTACAAAGTAAGCCTGTCCCCAGGGGCAGTTTGAGATTCTCAGAAATGATTGATGCAAGGACAAAAGCCTTGGAATGTGAAACATTCACTTAGGGATGGAGTGTGTCAGGCTCACTTTAGGATGGTTTGGGGAGTAAAAGCAGAATGGATAGACACACCACTGAACAATCAGCTGTGTCAAATATGATCATAGTTCAAATATAAAAATATAGCATAAATTCTGGTGTTTTGATATGAAGGGTTCTAACAGTACAAACCATTGATCCATGTCTAGCAACACCTCAAAGTATTCTATGAAACTGCCTGTAGCTTTTGAGAGGGTAGTATGGAGGGTTGTGGCTAAAAGTATCAGCTGCTTGTGATGCATAGTTAAATGTATGTGTATGACTTCAGGATTGACCATATGGTATTGGATAATCAACTGGAGAATTATTTACTGGGAACAACTGTTTTCTCCCACTCGCTGTATTCTTCAATTGTCTTTAGTTTTTTGTCCAGTGTTGGAGCACCCCTCCCCCATGGGCTTTCTCCATTCCATGTTAGCATGTTTGCTGGTACTGTCTTTGTTCACATAGGTCTTGTTTAGGAAGCTATGTTAACACTTCATGGCTATAGCTTCCATGGCATTTTTAGGCAATGCAGTCTCACAGAAGAAATCTCATTCTTCTGGCTCCTACAGTCTTCTGCCCTGTCTTCCATAATGTTTCCTGAGCATTATGTTTGGAAGCCATAGATAGAACAGCTGTGGCTGGACACCACACAACCACTTGTTCTCACAATAGACAGGAGGTACATGAGGGAGACTGGGGAGGGGAATGAAAAGAAGAGTGATGTAATTATATTTTAATTTCAAAAAATATTTTTAAAGCACCAAGTCTGTGAACCAGATATGCTTACTAGTGGGGAAACTTGAGAAATTCACATAACATCCTTACTCTTTTTTAAATGAATCAAAGTCTAGGGTTGTGGTGGGTATTGAAAAGACTACTCTATGAAAATTGCCTAGAATCTGAGAAGCAAATGTGAAATGGCAGTTATTATTATTTACACAGATCAGATACCCTATATTGTTTCAATTGAGAATGATCCTCATGATTCTTTAGAAAACTACACTCTTGCCTTGATTCTATGAAAATCCCATTTAATGACACAGGTATTGTGATGACAAATTTTGCATCTCTCAGGCCTGAAGAATGGCTCAGCATAAAGGTGTTTGCTGCCAAGTCTGATGACTGAGCTTGATTCCCTAGGCCCACAGGGTGGGAAGGAGAGAAATGCTTTAGCATGTTGTTCAATGATCTCTACATCGTGGCCACGGTACAAGTGTACTTACACAAATGCACATATTATACACTAGGTAACAGACATATATGCATATGTATATAGATGAAATGATAGATATGAAATAGATAAATTGATGCTAAGATAGATGATAGATAAAAACATGATTTATGGTTCTAAGATGCATCTATACAAATTCATACACATCACACAGATCAATATGTGATAAATACATAGGTAGGTAGATAGATGGTAGATAAAAACATGTTTTGTGGGTCTCAGATTCATTTATACAAATTCACACACATCACATAGATCAATAGGTGATAGATAAATAGATTTTCTTTTTTTCAGTTCTCTATCAGGAATAAACCAGCCTGTATCCAGAAACAAAAATGGCAAAAGAAAAAGAGATGAGGCTATGGAATTAGATGAAGCTTCTAATCTCCTCCAGGCATTATGCAGTTTTCCTTTCTGAGTTCCATGTCCTTCCATGATTGGATAAGAATCTGAGACATTATTCCTGCGATCCCTGGATTGCTAAATATGATCAATGAGAGCATTAAAGTGGAGAAGTCAAAGTCCTTAGAGTGTGAGGTTCATTATCAAATATCTGGTGTTGTCATCCAAGCATTAAACTTTCCCTAAGATACCCCCTTGACCTAGTAGATGGAGGGAAATGGAGGCGGGAAGGTGGGTTCCCAGTTGCAAAATTTATTTTAGCCCAAACTACATATTTGCAAGCAAGTTGGTAGAGGTCTGAGATCGCTGTCTCTTGCTTGTGTTACACAGGGAAAATGTTCTTCTAACCACAGAATTTGCTCATGGAATCAAGAATATCTCTCTTGTGATATTTCACTTTACATCTCATGATGTAAGAACATCTATATTAGTATGTTTTAGAAAAATAAGTGGCTATGGTGAAGATAAGTTGTTTGTGAATATTAAGTGAATGAGAGCACAATTGAGAGATAGACAGAGTGGGTAGGGGAGAGATAGAGACAAAGAGAGCAGAGAAGGATGGATAGACAGACAGAGAAGAGAGAAAGAGAGAGAGAGAGAGAGAGAGAGAGAGAGAGAGAGAGAAATTTGGGAGGCACCAGGACAACACTGATCTTGCAATTCAGAACAGAATTCCTTCCTTTTCGATATATCAAAGCCATTCCCTGATTGGATGATCCCCACCACACCCTCAAGGGTGATGAGCTTCACTCAGTCTACTGACTTAAATGTTAATCATATGCAAACAAACCTTTGGCATCAAGTGTTGATCAAATAGCACCTGAACATGTGGAAAGAAAAAGTTAATCATCACAGTACTCAATGTATACAGAGCTCTTAGGTTCTAAGAGCTCTCACAGTACACACAGAAGCCACTGATTTGGGGATTGGTCATTACCAATAAGGAGACTGCAGCCCATGTTCAGTAAAGTACTTTATGCCAAGTGACCTGTTAATGAACAGCTGTTGAACAGACAGACAGCTTAGTTCAGCTTACTCTATAACCCAAAGCAGAAGCTTATCTTTCATGCCTCTTCCCCATGAATCTACAAACTGAGTCCCTAAGCTGGAAGTCAACTGGAAAAATAGAAAAACATCACAGTGAACAATAGGACTCTTCACTTTTTGGGTGACTATGGTAATGAGTAACCAGAGTGATGGACGGATATAGGAAGAATTATAGGCCTTTACTATGAGAATTCTGAAACACTGAAAATATATCAGTGAATGAAAATAATTTTGATCCCAGTGAGAGTCTGGGTTTTGTGGGGGAAAAAATAAAACAATTCAAAGAAATTCAAGTAAACAATGTAATAAGAATCATTAGTTTTAATAAATTTGTGTATGCAATGAGCCATCTAGGATGTAAGGTTGCCTTTTCCCTGACGTGAGCATGTTAAAGAGGTTGCTTTATCTCTCTAAGTTTTTTTAATTCACCTGTTAAATAACTAACTATAGGTAATGCACATAATCTAAAATGCATTCTTAGTCCTGTACCTTGAACTTGGAAAATGTCTGATCTCTAATGTTTGTGCTGTGAGGCGTTGCATGGTTATGCCTTTGTGTAGAGCCAAAGATATTTGAACTGATCTCCGAGTTACATAAGGGAGGGAGTACTCACAAAGCAGAGGAACAAAACTGTGAGAAGTTTATCAAAGTTGTCTGAATATACATATTATTTTAAGATTTTCCTACAGTGTAGATTCTGGTTCATCTAGACCAGTTGTTATAGTGACAATACCCACCTCTCTGAGTCTCATTACTTCTCTGAGTCTCATAAAAGTCTGGTGCCCATGCAGGCTTAGGTATTATACAACATAGTCGCTTTATCCAGTAGTAGGCAGGAAGAGGTGGGTGATCCAAGTTCAGGGGAACTTGCACCTTGCACAGATTTTGTTTTTAACCTAAGACAGGGTTTCTCTGTGCAGACCTGGCTGTCCTGGAACCCATTCTGTAGACCAGGCTAGAGGATCACCTGCCTCTGACTACCAAAATCTGAGATTAAAAAAAAAAATGTACCACCATGCCTTGTTAAAATTTTTATTTTATTTTTAGATTTCTTTATTTTTGTGTTTGAGTGTACTTTACTGGCTTGTATGTCTAGCTAGTGATGGAGGAGGACAGGAAAGTACATTGGATCCGGTGGAACTAGAGTTTGGACAGTTGTAAGCTGCCATGTGGGTGCAGAGAATCAAACCTAGTTCCTCTGCAAGAACAAGTATCCTTAACTGTGGGGCCATCTATTCAGTGACCAGATTTTCCTAAGAGATGTATCTTCTGGGTGGAACAAGACAGAAATCCAAGTTTATTTAATGAACCGCCTGTGGAATCATGTAGGAGCACTTGGTGAGAGGATTTGAACAATATCAAATGCAAAGATGCTGGAAACAGGAACAGATGCCAGGTAGAGATGGGTGAAGATGGGTGGTCTCTGCATTTATATGACAGGTGATTATTTTGAACCAAGAGTAGTCATTAAAAAATGCTGATTACTTCTGTGTACCCACATAAGGTGACAGCTCCATATCACCCCAGAACAGAGAATTAGAAGAAAACTGTGGTGTTGTTTCCTTCTTTCAGCTGTAATTTTTGGAGATGGAGCTACAGCAGAGATGAAGCTTTTGGATTTTCACATCAGTCTCATCTATGCTGCTTCTTTTAAGATTTTAGAGGAGAAATGTACTATAATATAATATAACGATATTATATTTTATTATATAGTTAGAGATACATGAGTTATAATATATATTATTTTCTTCATATATATGTTATTTTACCTAGCAAGATGGAACTCAGATGCATCATATTAGAAAGGACAATAAGATAAGGTGTGCAGGATTGGTAATGGACAACAGATTTCAGAGATTATTTCCAATTAATGTAGATGTACAAGGGGTTGCTTAGACCAAGGCTTTAGGACTATGGTCTTCACTTGGGCTAGGAATGTGACTCTAGGCAAAGTCCTGTCCCATCAACCCTGACACCCTGGTACTCAGACTCACAAGGTGGAAGGAGAGAATTGATTCTATAAGTTGTACTCTGGCCTCTACATGCAAGCTGTAGCATATCCATGCACACACACACACTCACACACACACACACACACACACACACACACACACACAGGTGAGCACACACATGCAAATAAATGAAATGTAATTTACTTTTCCAAAAAGTCTGTAGTAACATCACAACCTAATTCGATTTGAATTTTAACCTCATTGCTTGGAAGTATGAGGAATGACTATGGGAGGAGGATTGGAGAACACTATGATGCTGCATTCCTGTTAGGAGGCTAGAAGAGTTTGGATGTCAGAGGCCAGGACTGAATAATCCAAACTAAAGCAAAACAAGCACCAAGAAATGCAAAGAGTGTTATGGAATCATATCATCAGTATGGTGAAGAGCAGTTAACTATCTAATTAAAACTAACGAACAATTGCAAGTGTGAGACCCCACCTTTTTCTCATCTAACCCTATATATGGTCACATTCAAGATTATGTGAAAGTCCAGGAGCCCAAACTGCAAAATGTTTTCCAACTTGAGAATATAATATAATGCTCAGCCTTTATGGAATTTTAGCTGGATACCTGCTATGTGTTAAGTTCTCTATCTGAGATTTTAGAAGCAGAGTATTTTGTTGGTTCTGTTTATAATGCTTGTTCTAAAGATTAAGTTAACTACTCATTACACTTTTTAGTGAGGCATGCTGTTTAATAACATAGTAACTAACTGTCCTGTTTGGCTTTTGTCAACTTGATGCAAGTTAGAGTCATTCAGGAACAGAAAACCTTAGCTGAGAAAATGTCTCCATCACAATGTCTCATAGACAAGTCTGTGGGGGCATTTTGTTGATTAACTAATGATGTGGAATAGCCCAGCCCATGTGGGCAGAGCCATCCCTGGGAAAGTGGTCCTAGCTTGTATACACAAACAGAGTGAGCCACGGGGCAGCCAGACAATAAACAACGTACCTCTATGGTCTCTGCTTCACTTCCTGCCTCCAGGTTCTTGTCTTGAGTTCCTGTGTTGACTTCCATCAATGATGGACAATGATCATTAAGTGTAAGCCAAATAAACTGTTTTCTTTCCAAGATGGTCTTGGTCAGTGTCTTATCACAGCAATAAAAAAACCAATCTGGAACAGTAACCAATTGGCGGGCATCCATCCTATTACTGATGGTTCGTGGTGTATGTCATAATGAAGCTGTGGAGGAAGTCTTGATGCAAAAAAGGGTCAAGAAGATTTTAGTCCTGCCTCTGCATGTTCCTAGCTGTGTAATCTTGGAATGTTACATATATTCCGAATGCCTCAGTTTTTCCATTAAAAGTTAATAAAATGGCATTATTAATATTACTGGTGGTTGATGTCTGGGCTTGATGTTTCTAGGTTCTTGAGCTCTTATGCAAGGAATTGAAATAAAATCTCATAGATAGTTGCAACACTAGGAAGGAAGCTTTATTTTAAGCAAAGCAATAGAAAAATCAGACTCCACTGCAAGGGAGCAGACACATGTTGAGGGCACTCAAAGGCCCTATTAACTGGATTTCCTTGTATGGAGTACAAGAGGGGGGGTTGCTTGGTCAGGCCATGGTAAGGAGAGTTCTCTATTTGGTTGATAGATCTGGTCACATAACCATTTTCTACTGTACCTGCGTCTTTCCACAACACTTCTAATTGTAATCGTATGTACACCTGTTGTGGTTTGAATTAGGATCATCACCATAGACCCAAATATTAAATGCTTGGTCTTCAGTTGGTTGGGATACTTGGGAAGGATTAGGAGGTTTGGCATTGTTGGAGGTGGTTTGTCACTTGGGGTGATATTTGAGATATCAAAAGATCTTGAAATTCTTAGTTCTCTCTCTCTCTCTCTCTCTCTCTCTCTCTCTCTCTCTCTCTCTCTCTCTCTCTCTCTCTCTCTCTGTTCCTGCAGCATGAGGATCAGAAGTAAGCTCTCAGATACTGCTCCAGCACCATGTCTGCCTGCTATTAGGCTCCTGCCATGATGGTTATGGAGTGGAACCTTCTAGAAGTATAAGTCCCCAAAACTCTTTCATCCAAGTTGCCTTGGTCATGGTGCTTTGTTAGAGCCATTGAAAGTTATGCATAGACACAAAAGAATGAAATGGAGAATCTCCTTAAAAGTTCATTTCAGGACACAAGTATGCCTTATTTTATATCAGCTATCAGCTTCATGGGGGGAGGGGGCACCATTCCTAACCTGTAACAGGATATATTGTGAGTAAGTCTGAGTAGAAACTATCTGTTTGATGATTTTAGGAGAGGAGAAACATATCCCATTGTACAGCTTGATTCAGGTAAGGGTCAGAGGTTATAAGGAGCATTGTCTGGAGAGAGATTTTACATAGCTATGTGCTGGGAAAGGAGTTACACTGCCTGTTAAGTTATTAGATGATGGCACTGTTTCAGGGTTGAGTTCTCATTTGGTAATCCAGTATGAAATGGTCAGCCTTGAAATTACATATATATATACGTATATATGCACATATATACATACAGTCAACAGATATTTTGTATTTTTTTGTGTGCGTGTGAACATGAGGTATTTATATTTAAACAATAAATTTGAAAACAAAAATAAAGATGGTATGCGAGCTGGAGAGATGGCTCAGAGGTTAAGAGCATTGACTGGTCTTCCAGAGGTCCTGAGTTCAATTCCCAGCAACCACATCGTGGCTCATAACTATCTTGATACCCTCTTCTGGTGTGCAGGCAAACATACAGACAGAATAAAGAGAGTATGCATTACCCATCCTAGTCTGATTAAGCTACCACTGTGCTCGGCAGCCTCACTTGTATCATGTGGTAGTTGATGGTAAGGAGTGCATTACTACATCTGTAGTGCAGGGCCTGTCACATACTAACTGCCCCATAATCTATCTTTTATCATTGGTGTAGGAAATCAGTGAGAGTCTGAACCAGTGTATCACCATGAGGATGGAGAGTGTCTAAAGGGGAGAGACTTTGCAGAAGAGAAGCTTCATTGTTATACCACAAATTATTGCTCAAATATTTATTTGTAATATATTACATAAAAGATTAATACTTATTGAGGGGTATATAAACACTCATGATATAAATTAAAACTGAAGACAAGTTTTGGAGAATGGAATTGAACCACATCAGGCTGTTGATTTGCTCCCCAGAAACTCAGGAACAAAAATGGGTAGGAAGGTCAGTCTTCCCTGGGTCTCAATCTGTTCTGGCCATGCCCAGTAGGGGGGCTTGATTTTTAGGAGCTATGTCTCTAAGCTTCCCTAAATAATGCCTGAATCCCATTACATCTCCCTCTTTGGTCTAACTAAGAAAGTTTTAAACAAAATATAAGACTATGCACAATAGGAATCATTATAAGGTGATGTCTGGGGGAGGGAAAGGCAATAATATAAACAAGGTCAACTACAACTAACAAACAACAAACATAAGGTATAACTTTAATGTCTAGAATATTGGTAAGTGGCAAAGTATAGGAACTACTTTAAGACTGTTTATACTGAATAATAAGAATCTAATATCTTAATGTTCTTTGCTATGATATGAGATGGTGCATTACTACTTAATTATCTAATCATTAACTCCATCAAAAACCTGAGAAGAAAAATATATTACCTGAATAAGCTGGAAGCACAAGAAAGTAGCTTCTAAGATTTAGGTGAGGACAGCGACAGTTAGCTGCCTGGACAGTCACTCCCCCAAAACACAAAAACAAAAATAGACAAAAAAGGTCACTCTTTCCCAAGTCTCAGCCAGTTGTAGCCATGCCCTGTAGGGGTCTTAATTTTAAAAAGCTATGTTTCTAAGCTTCCCTAAATAATGCCTAAATCCCACTACAACAAATGAGGTGTAAAGGCCTAAAATTCCACAGTCACAAAAAAAATCATCAAAAGCAATTGGACATCATTGTGTAATGATAAATATGTGCAGGTGTATTTTCAACTTCAAATTAAAACCTAAACTCTTGGCAGGCATTGTAGATCACACCTGTAATTCCAGTACTTGAGAGGAGAGTGAAGAGAGTTCAAGGTCATTGCCAGCTACCGAGGGAGTTTGCAGCCAGTTTGGGATATGAGAGCCTGTCTCCTGAACAAAATCTAAGCACTAAAAGTCTGTCACTGTTCCAGTCCTCTTCCTCATTTTGCTTTTTTTCTCCAAAATTTCTGTGAAATTTCAAAAGGTTGGGCTTAAGCTAAATAGAAAAACAATACATGTGGGAAATATAAGAAGATTAAAGAGCAGACGGGTTGCAAAAGTTCCCCAGATCAGAGTGGATCAGAGGCTACTTTTCTGTTCACCTGACCTGCAATGACATCCACTTCTGGGGCCAGGGCCTAGTTCCTTGAGAGTAGTCTGCAGGCTGAAATCACCTGCCCTCACTGCAGCCCAGACAGAGCAGAGGAATTCCTCTGCAAACCATGATCTTCTGGCTGGTAGCTGTCTTTCTCTGCTGTGTCATGTGGATGGTGACTATACCACGTCCCTACAGCTTCATTAAATATTGACTGAACACAGAGTTTACTAAACATGCTTCCAGTTCTCAGGTCAGGCAGAGGCTTGTCTCTGATTCAGTTCAGTATTATCTTGTGAATCTTTGCCAGGTTGTACGGAAAAATGTTTAATTATGATTGCGGCTATGCTGTGCAACATGATAAATAGCAGTCACATTGTGTGTGTGTGTGTGTGTGTGTGTGTGTGCGCGTGTTTAAATATGGCCAATTGGATTAAAAAAAATGTTCCTCTATTGCACCTGCCACATTTCAAGGGCTGTGTCTAGCTGCACATGCGCACAGGACATGATGCTACGGTGGCCCACAGCTTTAATCCTAGCTCCTTCCCCCAGAAGGCAGAGGCAGGAACATCTTTGTTCAATACCATGAGTTCAAGACCAGCTCAGGACAGCCAGGGTTACACAGAAAAATTCAGTCTCAAACAAACAAACAAACAAACACCACAACTAACACATACCCCCCAAGCAAACAATAGCAAAAAGGCTTATTAGTTTTGTGTGGCTATTATAGCCACCAATTCAATAATTTAAAACAATATACATATTACAATGCATAAAAATAGTAAATAATGTGATAAGGCATTTATTGTTTTAAATTTTCAGAAAAGCCTAAAAATTGTATCTCATTGGGTTAAAATTGTTCATAGGATCATGTGCTTTTCTAGAACTTTTTTTTCTTGCCAGATTCTAGAAGCATACATTCTTTGATTCAGCGGATTGGAGCCAAGACTTTTCATGAAACTACCTCAGATTTTTTTTTAAATTTCTTTTTTTTCCTTCTTTATTTTGTATTTAACAAAAAAGTTACATAAATTTAAAATGAGGAAAAATTAACAATAACTATAAAGAGGATAAGAATCATAAGCATGACTTATCAACGGTGGTAATGTAAATAAGATTGCTACACATATATTTACTTTGTGTTCAGCTTTCCCTCTGAATTTTTTTTTCCATCCCTGTATATCCTTATTCAAGGTCCCTTCCCCCTCCCACTACATCTTGTCATTTTTCTTCTCCACAACTCCCCATCCCCTCCCTGGGCAGGGAGCAGACAGTCCTATGGTCCCACTGACCCAATAATGCTTGGATCAGTCTCCACTCCTGGCCAATTCCAGTTTTGTCCCCCCTCCTTCAAGAGTAAGTCTGGTGTTCCTATAGTTGGAGTGAGGTTCAAAGGGTCAGTCCAGGGTGCTTCTGATCCCAGGCTGTTCAGTGGTTGTGGTTTGCCACTTGGGCATGTTTGGCTTTTTTTCTTGTTTGTTTGTTTAGAGACCACTAGTGAGTGAGTACATCCCCTGCTTATCTATCTGAGATTGTGATACCTCGCTCAGGAGGATATTCTCCAAATCCATCCATTTGCCTGCAAATTTGAGGATATCATTTTTTCTTACTGCTGAGTAGTGTTCCATTGTGTAGATGTACCACAGTTTGTTAATCCATTCTTCAGTTGAGGGACATCTAGGTTGTTTTCAGGTTCTTTCTATTACAAATAATGCTGCTATGAACATAGTTGAGCTAATACCTTTGGAGTGTGAATGTGCCTCTTTAGGGTATATACCCAGAAGTGGTATTGCTGGGTCCTTGGGGAGATTGATTCTCAATTTTCTGAGAAACCTCCATATTGCATTCCAAAGTGGCTGGACAAGCTTACAATCCCACCAACAATGGAGGAGTGTTCCCCTTGCTCCACATCCTCCCCAACATAGGCTGTCATCTGTGCCTTTTATCTTAGCCAATCTAACAGGTATTAGGTGGTATCTCAAAGTTGTTTTGATTTGCATTTCTCTGATGGCTAAAGATGAAGAGCACTTTTTCAGGTACCTTTCAGCCATTCGTAGTTCCTCTGCTGAGAATTCCCTTTTTAGATCTGTACCCCATTTTTTGATAGGTATTGGGCTCTAAATTCTTGAGCTCTTTATATACCTTAGAGATCAGTCCTCTATCACTTGTAGGGTTGGTGAAAATCTTTTCCCATTCTGTAGGCTGGCATTTTGTCTTATTGACAGTGTCCTTGGCTTTGCAGAAGCTTCTCAGCTTCAGGAGATCCCACTTATTGATTGTTGGTCTTAGTGCCTGTGCCACTGGTGTTATATTTAGGAAGTGGTGGCCTGTGCCAATTTGTAGAAGTGTATTTTCCACTTTCTCTTCTATCAAGTTCAAAGTGGTTGGGTTTAAGTTGAGGTCTTTGATCCACTTGGATTTGAGTTTTGTGCAGGGTGACAGGCTCGGATCTATTTGCATTTTTCTACACACTTCCATCCAGCTATACCAACATCATTTGTTAAATATACTATCTTTTTTCCATTGAATGTTTTGGGCCTCTTTGTCAAAGATCAGGTGTTCATAGGTTTTTGGGTTAATGTCTGGATCCTCAATTCTATTCCATTGGTCCACAAGTCTGTTTTTATGACTGTACCAGGCTTTTTTTTTATTACTGTAGCTCTATAGTATAGCTTGAAGTCAGGGATGATGATACCTCCTGATGTTCTTTTGTTGAGTAAAATAGTTTTGGCAATCCTGGCTTTCCTGTTATTCCAAATGAAATTGAGTATTGTTCTTTCAAGGTCCAAAAAATATTGTGATGGGATTTTGATGGACAGTGCTTTGAATCTGTAGAGTGCCTTTGGTAGAATTGCCATTTTTACTATGTTGATCCTACCAATCCAGGAACATGGGAGAGCTTTCCGTTTTCTGATATCCTCTTCAATTTCTTTCTTCAATGATTTAAAATTTTTGTCAAATAGGTCTGTTACTTCTTTGGTTATAGTTACTCCAAGGTATTTAATACTATTTGCAGCTAATATGAAGGGTAATGTTTCCTTTATTTCTTTTTCAGCTCTTCTATCTTTAGTGTATAGAAGGGCTACTGATTTCTTTGAGTTTATC
>PVIH01020676.1:0-31703 GCA_004025045.1 Sigmodon hispidus
AAATCATTATCAAATATTGTATAAAAAGCCAAACATTCAGAATAGATAATAAAAATCCCATACAGTAATAAAACTTATCTTTTCTCTAAAATGCATGAAACAAAAAATAAAATCTAATGCTTCTCAAGTCAGGTTAGGCTCCACTACAGATAAAGAAAGCACAGTAGGTCACAGCTAATGCCCATGGATGCACTATGGCCACAGTTATCCTTCTAAAGACATTCAACAGGCTTACTATGGTTGTCATGGAATCACTATGTTGACCAGGCTGGTCTTGAACTTCAGGACATCCTCTTGCCTCTGTCTCCATAGTATCCAGATTAGAGGCAGGTCTCACCATCACATACAAATTTTAAAAATGATATTTATTATTTTTTTGAAAACACTTTTAACCACAAAATATATTCTGATCATCTTTCCTTCATATTTCTCCAAAGCCCCTTCTTCCCCTATCTTATAAAAAAATAATAGACAGAGATTTAGAACCTCAGATATCATAAAGATATTTAAGGACTGAACTAATGCCATTCATTTTCATATATACAAGGAACTGTTTAAAATCTCTAATTTCTAATACATTAAAATATTTTTTATTTTTTTTCAAGTCAGTATTTTGTATAGCTTTGGAGCGAATCCTGATACTCAGTCTGTAGAGGAGGCTGGTCTTGAACTAGCAAAGATCCATGTACCTCTGTCTCCCAGTGCTGGGATAGGAGGCATAAGTAACTACGGCCCAGCTTCTAATACATTTTACTCAGGTAGTGTAAACAATATCATAACTTCCAATGAATAAAAATAGTGTATAATTATTCTCACTTAAATGTGAATTGTCTCCCATTGCGTCCTGAGTTTGAATTTTGTTCTCCAGCTGATAGTGCTCTATGAGAAGACTGTGGAATACAAGAGAGTTGGAGCCTCAGGAGAAACTGAGTCACTAGATGTGAGACTTCAGCTCTTACACTTCATTACTCCCTGTGATTTGTTCTTTGCTTCCAAAATTTAGATACTGCACAAATTCCATTTGGTATTTTAATAAAACTAGGGCCAAATATTGGCAAGAAGTTGAGACAGAGAGAGAAAAAGAGAGAGAGATAGAGAGAGAGAGAGGGAGAGAGAGGGAGAGGGAGAGAGAGAGAGAGAGAGAGAGAGAGAGAGAGAGAGAGAGAGAGAGAGAGAGAGAGGTGTGATAGTACAAGGCCATAAGTAAGTACTTGGGGATTTGCTATTGGTGAGGGACACTGAGGAGATGCAGTGGTATCATCTGGACTCTTGTAGGTATATGATAGAGTTAGAGAGCCCCAGTACTTGTTAACAAAGTAGAATAATCCAGTACTTGTTTCTTATAATAATAAAATTAATTAACATATAGAGTGTGTCTATTGAGTTTCAAATAAGAATGATAATACAATGCTGTATAAAAGAAATTCCCCAACTTTCCTGGAAAGTTGTAAACGAGCCTGAAGAAACACAGTTCTTGTGTATGGAAAACAGAGTCTAGAAGAGTCTGCTTAAACTAAAAAGTCAGCCAGTATCTGTTCAAAGGAAACAAAGGCCAGTGGCCAATGAGTGATGGGCAAATGCATGAAGGATGTACAACAATTGTAAATACATCATTCCCAAGTTGGTTAAACAATCACATGATGGGAATATTTACAGGAATTTATACAAGCCAAGAATGATTTTGTGTCTCACAGCATATTATTCCCCTGGATGTTTATCGCCTTAGAGAGTATATATACATTCTCAGTATGTATATATTAGTGTGTGGATATTAGAACAATATCTCAGTGAAATGTTTTAAATATGAGTAATGTAATTTATGTCCATATTTTTTATTTGTGGACAAAATTCTATGTGCATCACACATTGTTGAAGACCATGGGGATGTGAGGGATAGAGCACAATTCATTGAGGTTTTTTTTTTATGAGACATCACACCTCAGGCTTCATATACAGAGACTGCAGAAACAGGGACAGTGCAATTCAGGGACCAACAAATGAACACAGAAAAGAAAAGTAAGGGAATTCTCAGCAGAGGAACTACGAATGGCTGAAAGGCACCTGAAAAAGCGCTAATCATCTTTAGTCATCAGAGAAATGCAAATCAAAACAACTTTGAGATACCACCTGACACATGTTAGATTGACTAAGATAAAAGACACAGATGACAGCCTATGCTGGAGAGGATGCAGAGCAAGGGGAACACTCCTTCATTGTTGGTGGGAGTGTAAGCTTGTTCAGCCACTTTGGAGTGCAATATGGCAGTTTCTCAGAAAATCGAGAATCAATCTCCCCAAGGACCCAGCAATACCACTTCTGGGTGTGTACCCTAATGATGCACAATCATACTCCAAAGGCATTAGCTCAACTATGCTCCTAACAGCATTATTTGTAATAGCAAGAACCTGGAAACAACCTAGATGCCCTCAACTGAAGAATCGATTAACAAACTGTGCTACATCTACACAATGGAGTACTACTCAGCAGTAAGAAAAAATGATATCCTAAAATTTGCAGGCAAATGGATGGACTTGAAGAATATCCTCCAGAGCAAGGTATTACAGTCCCAGAGAGATAAGCAGGGGATGTACTCACTCATTAGTGGACTCTAAACAAACAAACAAACAAACAAACAAACAAACAAACAAACAAACAGAAAACAGCAAAGCATGCCCAAGCTGCAAACCACACTAATGAACAGCTTGGGATCAGAAACACCTTGTACTGATCTAAGTGGGACTTATATCCCACTTCCCCTAGAGGAAAACCTGACTCAGTCTTGAGGCTGAGGGGAGGAAACGGCATCTGCCAGGAGTGGAGGCTGAACTAAGAAATATTGGGACAGTGGGACTTTGGGACTGCCTGCCACCTGCCCAGGGTGGGGATCCGGATTTGTGGAGAAGAGAGAATGACCTGATGTGGTGGGAAGGGGAAGGGACCGTTAATAAGGATATACCAGGATAGAAAATGTGCCATCTCTGTTAATAATAATAATAAAATAATAATAATAAAAGAGAAACAAAAATTATACTGGTGTTTTTGCCTTTTGAAATGGTTGTGTTTTTTCTGCTGTGGATTATTTGTGTGAAGCCATAAGCTTTCTCCTATTAATTAAAATCTTGTGATTTGTCCCATGGTATAGCAATGTTTTGAGCATTTATTGGGTATAATTTCTTCCATATGTTGGAAACCTCCCCCATTCCATTGGAAAGTAAATAACCTTAGTTCCCACAGCCTAATCTCTACTCTGTTCTCTGAGACAGACATTAGAAGCTAGCTCTTTGTAATTATTTCCCATTTTGCAGGACACATATTCAGAAAAGGAGTCTTTCAGATAGACTGCATTTGGAACTTCTGAGATAAAGAAATGTCCAAGCTTTGTAAAATTACAATTTCCAGAACACTGCTTTTTTGTGTGTATATATAAACTGAAAAACTTAGCAATAGTGGAGGGAAGAGAAAAATAGAATAAAATGACATGTACATAAAGAGTGTGCTATGGGTAGACTTATTTTATACCTTCAGTTAAATGGTTTTATATGTTAGTTTGTAGAGCCTGTCTTGGACTCTGGGAGAAAACATTTAGGATAGACCCCTAAAAGCTTTCGATAAAATATATTTTTGAAAATTTTTCTTATGAATCACAGCCTTGTATACACCATAGAACTCTCACACTGAGTTACCTCCCAGCACTGGATAATAAAAGTTTAAAGGAACATGTAATTTTTATTGTGTATATATGTTTCTATGTTAGCTGTTTAGAGCTCATGGGAAGAAGTAGAATCACAGGGTTCTCTGTACTTAGTGACAGTTATGACTTAACCCTTGTGGGTGCCAGGAGTGACAATTGATTCTCTGCAAGGTCATTATGCTCTGTGAACCAGTGACCTGCTTCTCCCAACTCCATGATGGTCCTCTCAGGGTTGCAGCAGTTCTGTCTTCAACAACATAAATATCACAGCAATGTGCATGAACCTGGAGGGCATTTTATCAGTGACAGTGAGGCACCAGGATGGCAAAAGTGTCAGTAGTGCTCATTGTAGGGAAAGTAAAATTATGACAGGGTGGCCATGGCTTGGGCAGTGTAGAGTGATGTAACTACTTGGTTAGAGGAGAAGGTCTATCCCAAACATTGAGTTGTATGGATATTGACCATAGTTAGTAACAACATATCCAGCCTTCATAAAGGAAAGACTATATTTTATAAATTATTACCAAAATAAAAACTAGTCATTCAACCAGTTGAGACAATATTGCTTTGGACTCTGAAATGAAAGCTAATTTTTACCAATTGCAAATGCATGAAATGATAATCAAGATCCTTTTATAGGATCTTTTGGTATAGAAGCAGGAAACCATTGATATTTCAGTTTCCAAGGTTTCTTGAGAAAATTTCATCAGCTGATGGTAGCTGTGGCTCTATGTCATGTGAAAAGTTAAAAGTATAATTTATAGATTTTTCTAATTCCCTAGCTAATAACTTAACTAAGTGCTGAATCCTTTGAAATACCTATATAAACATCAAAATAAATAAACACATATATTTTTATTAACATATATGTTTATATATAAATATATGATTTATGTACATAATAAACACATATATGGAACAATTAACATTTTGTGTCATTCTGTTAGATAATAAGAAAAATCTGCAAACCATTGGAAAGCTTATAGTGTTTGTAAGAAACCATTTGATCTAGTGTGTGAACCAACAGGAAGTTTAGTAGAATATGACAGTGGAGAGGGGCCAGGAAGATTCATCCCCCTTTTTGGTTGGGAGATGAAAACACAGATTCTAACATTAAAAGTGATGCACACCAGGATATCTTAGAACTTCCTGGCTTCTGAAGCAAGACCATACTGGTCCTGGATGTTCCTGTTGTACCTTGACGTCCCCTGCTGGCCCTGAGTGTCTCTGCAGTGAGGTTTTTGAGCAGGCTCACATTGGGTTCCCTCCCTGTGTGTTTGGCACAGTAATACATGGCAGTGTCCTAAATTTGCAGACTGTTCAGTTTTAAGAAAACATGGCTCTTGGAGGTGTCCTTGTTGATGGTGACCCTGGATTTGAGGGCTGAATTATAATCTGTGCCTCCACCAGTATATATTACTCCTATCCACTGGAGACCCTTTCCTAGAGGCTAGAGGATCCAGCTAACACGATAGCTGGTTAAGGAGAACCCGGAGACAGTGCAGGTGAGAGACAGGGTCTGTGAGGGCTGCACCAGGCCAGTTCCTGACTCCTTCAGCAGCACCTGGGACAGGACACCTGGGAACATGCAACATCACCATCACTCCTACATCCCATTAATGACATGCCCCAGTCCCTCTCCTGAAACCCTGATACACTTACAGCTTGGGAAGGTCACCAGGGACAGGAGCAGCAGCAGGGCAGCCATGCTGTGTTGTAGATCCCATGAGAAGGAGATTGAGCTTCTAAGGTAGGTCTTTGCTTTCAGCCTGAGCCTGAGGGCTGTTTTGCATTGGTGGAGGTTCCTGAGAGTATAAAAGGAAGCACAGGCTAGGGTACAATTTCCCATTCAGGACAGTGAGATTTGTCATGTGCTTTTTTGAGTTACTAGAGATACTCACCAAAGAACATTTTCGTGATACTGTTTGGATTTCCACTCCCAGATAAACAGGAAATACCTTTCATGCTTTGCAGCAAAAACATCAAAATGTTTACATTAACTGAATTCATTTTTATTTGTTTAGTGCAGTAGAATAGGGTACCATGTCCTTAGTGCATTAATATAACCCCTCCAGTAGAGGACTGAAATGACACTGTCGTTTGTGAACAGATATACTGATTAAGGAATTACTTAAAATTATTTCTCTTGGTGTATGATAGCTAGGCAGGATTTTTATGGCAGAGAGAATCCTGGGCAGAAGGAAGGTGAGTTAGAGAGTTATCAAGTCAGACTCAGAAGAAACAAGTAAAGAAGTTTATAGATGAAGTAACTGAGTCTCAAGAGAGCATATAGATTAATGGGACTGGGTTAATTTAATTTAGAAGAGCTGGTTGGAGACAATTCTAAGCTATTGTCTGAACATTTATAATCAATAATATGTCTCTATGCAGTTATTTGGGGAGCAGCTGGTAGGAAAGAGCTAATCAGCAGTCTAGACAGAAAACTACCTACAGAGGTGAATAGATATCATACCTTAAACAAAAATATATATACACTTATTACAAAGTTAACACAAAATAATCCTTAATTTATATCAATATAGAAACATCTATACCAATTTAAAATATTTGAGACTAGTAATTGTTATTTAGTTGAAAAGTATAGTCACCAATCCACCCTTTTATCCCATCATTTCTATACTCTAGCCCTGCTTTTTTCTCTCAGAAAGAGATCTCTGAATCTAATTATTCTTGTTGAGTTTTCTTTGACCATGACTAATAACAACTTGGAACCAACTCCCCTTAATGATGACAACCTTCCTTAACCCACTGAATGACCAAAAGCCACCCATCCAACAGTTTGAAACATGGGCATCATGTCCTCTATATGGCTTTATGTTGTCTGGGAGTGACAAAATCCTCAGGGGAAACTGAGAAAATTGGAATTGTCAAGCCCTTGGGCAGATAGCTTTATTCTTTTATGTTTAGTGTATTGAAATGGGAAACTAGAGCTTATCTGAAGTCTAGGTTGGACAGATGGTGAGGCTAGAGCATCTCAGGTAGTACCTTTGAAGTTGTTCTGGAGGCAGAATTTTGAGCAAGCTACAACAGTGGCTTTCTGAGAGGCTGGGTCACCTGCCCTACTTAAGTTCACTGCTGTCCTTTCTGCTGAAAATACACACTATAAAAGGTAACATGCATATCTGTATTAACACAAGCATAGGACGTGCAGTGTGCACAAACTAGCTAAAGATGATCTTTGTTCTATGTATGAGCAGGTAAAGGGCACCTGCCAACTTTGTAAGTCTATTTTAAATTCATAACTGCACTGTAATATAAATCTCTACCAATGTCATATGAAAGGAAGACATATAATAGATCTATTCCATGTGGAGAAATCAGCATATATGTCACCGGTCTTGTGGGATTTTTTTTCCTTATTTTTGGTTGTATCCTAGATTTTTAAAAGGTCACTCCCAATCAAACTGATCTTCATTAATTTTGAAGAGAATCTCACTTCTTGATTTGTGGATACAGAAGCATAACCTCTCTGTCAATGCAATATATTTCCTGACTTTTATTTTGAAGTTAAGACATTAGAAATGTTGGCTTAATTTATATGTTGGCTTAATTTACCAGTTTTCATAATCTAATGTTTCTCAGCAGTAAAGATTTTTGTATATTAGCATTTAATGAATTCATAGTCAACAAAGCACCATATAAGATCCAGATTCCCTGCATATTTCCCATCTTTTGTGGATTATTCTTTTTGTATTACTTGCTCTTTCTGTAAAAACTTTACTTCATTAGTTGAAACTGTACTTTTCCCTGATTTTCTATATCCATTTTTACTGTATCTATTTAAAGGTTTTATTATTTTGGACCACTTTAATGTGTACCTGCAGCATTCTCTGACTCCATGAGCCAAGACTTAAACCTACTACACAGTTCTGCACATGCACTGGATGGCTCAAGTCTGCAGGCAGTGGCAGGGAGTTTAACTCTTGCTGTGGTCCACTTGAGGACCTGTGGGATTAGGAAGCTGTGTCTGGCCCTGTGATTACATGTTTAAAATATTTTTAAGGCTTTCCTGGATCATATATAGAAATTTGCTCCCCCACATTGGATGCTATATGGAATAGGATAGTTCATTGGGTCACAAAATCCCAAATAATGACACAGAGACTTATTTTTAATTAGGAAATCTTGGTTTAGCTTAGGCTTGTTTTCTACTAGATCTTATAACTTAAATTAACCCTTAGCTTTATTAATCTACATTATACCACATGACTTTTAAATCTATCCCATTTGTGTTTTTTCCTCATTTGAGTCTCACTAGCATCATGTGAGCCTTGAATTTGCTCTTTCTCTCTTCCCACAAATCCTACATATCTTTTTCACCTGGGTACTGGACATTCAGCTTCTTTTTACACCAATCACAACAACACATCATTACACAGTGTACAAATATTTCATGACAACACACCAGGGTCACTAACAGATTGAGGATGACAACATTCACAATTCTTCCATTCATATATCTATTAAAAACAACTGAAACTTCAGTACAGTGGGATACAAGGGTGCTGTGTAAGACAAACTACACACAATAAGACACAAACATTGTGAAAGCAAATGACTGATGTAAAGCAAATCCATGAGTATAGAAAACAGAGAGCATGAGGGTCTGACACAATTAGAAAAATTCATTCACCCTCTCTCAAGGGAAAAAACCATAATAATCCACTAATAATGCATAAACATTGTCAGTATGTGTGCTCCAAAAAAGCTTTAATATCACATGAGCAAATATTGACAGGAATGTCAGGACAACAATGCATGTTTTTCTGTCCTACATTATGGTGGTTTCATGGATGTTAGTCACATGGAATCTCAGCAAGATAAATGTTAGCAAACAGAGATTATTGTATACCCACAACACCTCAATAAAACAATACAGCTAATGTAAAATCTGTTCCCACTTTTATTCAAGGACAAGTTACAAGCTGATGACATGGAAAAAGGACCATAGGGATGTAAAATTTGGAAGTACCATTTAATGACAGTGTTTATATAGTCTACACGTCTCAGCCCTTTATACATAGAATCTACCCGTGAGATACAGTGCAGAAGTGGGACCAGAAAATTAACATGGAAATGTAAAAATCTATTTTAAATTAAAACATCACCCCTTTTGTCCACTCACCCACCAGTGAGATTGGTGGGTTACATGGTTCATGTATAATTGTCTGAGTGTTACTGAGGGTTATGTAATATTGAGTAAAATTTGACCATGGATTTCACACTATCCATGAGAAGTATAAACTGTCATATTAGAAAGATTATTTAAGCAATGAGTTGTATGTATATCAAGCACAGTTAATATGGTATTACAGTCTTCATATATTGAGAAAGTTGATTTTATGAGATATCTCCCCAAACCATAACTGTATAGCAATTTAACAATGGACATATATGTGAATATATAATGTTGGACAGGGTAAATAAAATCAGATTGAAACATCACTTAAATAGAATAGCGTAGGAATGTTACTGAAAATTCAGGCAGAAGAAAAATAAACCGATTATCAATATATCTGGTTGTTCTCTAAGATACCATACACTAGTGATATATATTCATAGGTATCAACCATATAATTATAATTTTAAATTAATAAATTATGGCACCATTTAATTATATTCAAATTGTCTAGAATATAAACAATAGTTTATTGTATTAGTAATTATGACACTGTTAGATTCATAATTATTACAGGAAACTATAACCTTTTAAACTTCCTGGAGATCTTCTCATCAATTACAATGGCTTAGAGGAATCAATATTTTTATTTTTTTACCTAATAAGTAAAAATTTTAAATTCTGTGAATCAAACAGCTGGATAGTAATAATAGTTATAGTATGATTTAAAGTGGGAAATGAGCATAATAAATTCAAGGACACCAGGCATTGCTGAAAATTATTTTCATGTCTATTCTGACTGAATCTGGCTAAGCAACTTTTTCTGGGATCATTTTCTGGACCAATATGGACCTGGTGGGAGTCTTCAGTTATGGCTATATATTTTATTTACAAAAACTATACATAATTTATAAAATACCTATTTGCATTTGTTTACTTAGCACAAAACAAAAGTGATATGTCCTCATGGCCAGACAGAAGAAGAAGAAAAATAACATTTTAGGGATACAGATTCTTTTTGTCACACGCTATCAGAGCATAGGGTATCAGAACACTCTGGTGTTTTTTCCTGGTGTGTTTCTGGATTCTGCACTCATATCACCTGGATATCTTTTCCTTTGTAACTTCCTAGAATGAATCATAAGACATAATCAAGAACAGAGAATTTCAAGGCCCTTTCCATGCACTATTGGTTTTTCAGCTCTACTTCAGAAGAGAATACTTGTACTTTTTTTGTTTTAAAAAACACAAACCTTAAACCAATTTGAATGTGTGAAAAGTCTTTTGTAATATAGTGTTAGAATCTCAATATCAAGTTGTATATTTTCTTTGTGAAAAGGAAAAAAGTTGGGAATTAGAATCTTTAGTCATTGACTTTAATATATTTTAGGTCTAAACAATTCATTTACAAATTTCTCCTGGCTTAGGGGAACACTCCTCCATTGCTGGTGGGAATGTAAACTTTAACAGCCACTTTGGAAATCAGTATTTTGGGTCCTCACAAAACTGGGAATTAATCTATTCACCAACCCTACAAATGATAGAGGATTGATATCTAAGATATATAAAGAACTCAAGAATCTAGAACCCAAAACCTTGAATAACCCAATCAAAAAAATGGGTTCAGATCTAAAAAGGGAATTCTCAGCAGATAAATTACGAATGGCTGAAAGGCACTTGAAAAATTCTCTGTGTGAGAACATCTGAGCTATATGTTATCCTGCCCTCTCATATTTCAGACAAGTGATAGAAATGAATTGTACTTCAGAATAAAAGGGAGAGTGATGTCTTGTATGAGACACAGCGACCTAATCTTTAACAAGGAATAGTGACATCTCAAATACATTATTCATTAATCCACATGAGAATAATGTTGTGGGCTACATAATTATACATGGAAAACTTGGGCTTCATAAAAGGGCAAACCCGCCAGATCCAAGGGTCTGATGCAGTATTTAAACAAAAGAAACACAAACTGCATTGGTGTTTTTGCCTTTTAAAATGTTTGAGTTTTTCTAGCTGTGGATTATTTAAGCTTTCTCCCATCAATTATAATTTTGTGATTTATCCCATGATATAGTAATATTTTGATCATTTACTGGGTACAATTTCTCCCATATGCTGGATACCTGCCCCCATTCCATTGAATAGTCAAGAACCTTAGTTCCCACAGCCTAATCTCCACTCTGCTCTCTGAGACAGACATTAGAAGCCAGCTCTTTGTAATTATTTCCCATTTGACAGGACTCATAGACAAAAAGGAGTCTTCATATAGATTACATTTGGAATCTTAAGTGATAAAGGAATACTGAAGCTTTGTAAAATTACAATTTCCTGAACACTGCTTTTTTGTGTGTATATAAACTGAAAAACTTAGCAATAGGGGGAGGGAAGAGAAAAAACAGAATAAAATGACATGTACATAAAGAGTGTGCTATGGGTAGACTTATTTTATACCTTCAGTTAAATGGTTTTATATGTTAGTTTGTAGAGCCTGTCTTGGACTCTGGGAGAAAACATTTAGGATAGACCCCTAAAAGCTTTCGATAAAATATATTTTTGAAAATTTTTCTTATGAATCACAGCCTTGTATACACCATAGAACTCTCACACTGAGTTACCTCCCAGCACTGGATAATAAAAGTTTAAAGGAACATGTAATTTTTATTGTGTATATATGTTTCTATGTTAGCTGTTTAGAGCTCATGGGAAGAAGTAGAATCACAGAGTCTTTGTACTTAGTGACAGTTATGACATAACTCTTGTGGGTGCCAGGAGTGACAATTGATTCTCTGCAAGGTCATTATGCTCTGTGAACCAGTGATCTGCTTCTCCCAACTCCCTGATGTCCTCTCAGGTTTGCTGCAGTTCTGTCCTCAACAGCATAAATATCACAGCAATCTTCATGAACCTGTAGAGCATTTTATCAGTGACAGCCAGGCACCAGGATGGCAAAACGGCCAGTAGTAAATGGAACCTAAGAAACTCATTGTAGGGAAAGTAAAACTATGACAGGGATTCCATGGCTTGGACAGTGTAGAGTGATATAACTACTTGGTTAGATGAGAAGGTCTATCCCAAACATTGAGTTGTATGGATGTTGACCATAGTTAGTAGCAACATATCCTATCTTCACATAGGAGAGACTAGATTTTATAAGTCATTGCAATATAAAAACTAGTCATTCAACAAGTAGAGAAATTATTACTTTGGACCCTGAAGTGAAAGCTAATTTTTACCAATTGCAAATGCATGAAATAATAATCAACATCCTTTTATAGGATCTTTTTGGTATAGAAGCAGGAAACTATTGATACTTCAATTTCAAACGTTTTTTGAGAAAATTTCATCAACTCCAGGTAGCTGTGAATTCCCTATGACATGTGACAAGTTAAAAGAATAATTTATAGGTTTTTCTAATTCCCTGGCTAATAACTGAATTAATTGCTGAGTCCTTTGGAATACCTATATGAACATGAAAATAAATAAATACATATACTTTTATTAACATTTATATGTTTATTTTATATATGTTATATATATAAATGTGTGTTTTATATGGAACAATTAACATTACGTGTCATTCTCTTTGATAATAAGAAAAACCTGCAAACCACTGGATAGCTTATAGTGTTTATAAGAAACCATTTGATCTAGTGTGTGAACAAATAGGAAGATTCATAGAATATGACAGTGGAGAGGGGCCAAGAGGATTCTTCCCCCTTTTTGGTGTGGAGATGAAAACACAGATTCTAATATTAAAAGTGATGCACACCAGGATATCTTAGAACTTTCTGGCTTCTGATGCAAGACCATACTGGTCCTGGGTGTTCCTGTTATCCCTTGACACCCTCTGCTGGCCCTGAGTGTCTCTGCAGCAAGGTTTTTGAGCAGGCTCACATTGGGTTCCCTCACTGTGTGTCTGGCACAGTAATACATGGCAGTGTCCTCAGTTTGCACACTGTTCAGTTTTAAGAAAACTTGGCTCTTGGCTCTTGTCTCTGCTGATGGTGACTCTGGATTTGAGGGCTGAATTGTAATCTGTGCCCCCACCACTCCATATTGCTCCCATCCACTCTAGACTCTTTCCTGGAGGCTGGCGGATCCAGCTTACATAATTGCTGGTTAAGGAGAACCCGGAGACAGTGCAGGTGAGAGACAGGGTTTGTGAGGGCTGCACCAGGCCTGGACCTGACTCCTTCAACTGCACCTGGGATAGGGCACCTGTGGATAAGCAACATCACCATCAGTCCTACATCCAATAGATGACATGTCTGGACCCTCTCCTGAAACCTTGACACACTTACAGCTTAGATAGGTCACCAGGGACAGGAGCAGCAGCAGGACAGCCATGCTGTGTTGAAGTTCCAGTGAGAAGGAGATGGAGCTTCTAAGGTCTATCTTGGCTTTCAGCCTGAGCCTGGGGGCTGTTTTGCATTGGAGGAGTTTCCTGAGAGTATAAAAGTGGCACAGGCTATGGTAAAATTTCCCTTTCAAGACAGTGAGATTTGCCATGTGTTTCTTCGAGTTACTAGAGCTACTAACCAAAGAACATTTTCCTGATACTTTCTAGGTTTCCACTCCCAAATAAACAGGAAATACTAAAAATTACGTTTTGGAGCAAAACATCAAACATCAAAATGTTTGCACTAACTGAATTCACTTTTATTCATTTAGTGCTGTAGAACAGGATTCCATGTCCTCGGAGCATTAATATAACTTCTCCAGTACAGGACTGAAATGAAACTGTGGCACTTTGTGACCAGAAATCCTGAATAAGGAACTACTTAAAATTATTTCTCTTGGTGTCTCTGGAGTTGTGTTGCGTCCTGCCCTACTACTGAATGGTCCTTGATATGAGGGGAATGTGGATTGAGAAATATCAGAGATAGCAAGAATTAGAGACAGAAATCAGTATGGAGTGCTCTCAGTAAAGACTGTAGCAGCCCTGAGTTCATTTCACATGGGCTCTTTATACACCAAGAAAAGAAGATTCAGAAACCCTCCCCTTCTCAAAGTCACCATTGACACAAAGTACAGACAAGTGCAAAAACTTTCTCTACTCAAAACTTCCAACATTAAGTCTTAAAGAATAAGGAACCTGGTAACCATGACTTTGGTCAAAACATCAGGTTTCACAGCCTTGAAGAAGTTTAACAAACTTGAACTCTCAGACCTTGAATCAAGACAGAATAAGGTCACACTATGGAGTCTATGTGGGCCCCACACTGTTGTCTCATTTTTAAGACTTCTCCAAAATTACTCAGTAGTTCTTAGTAGCTCAGGTCAGCTGTCTCTGTGGGATTTGTCATCAAGATCTTGGCTGCTTTATATATATATAATCTCTCCTCCCTTTGTTCAACTGGACTGGGAGTTTGACCCAGTACTTAGCTGTGGATCTCTGCATCTGCTTCCAACAGTTGCTAGGTGAAGATTCTATAGTGACAAATAGGGTGCTCATCAGTATGATTATGGGAAAGTCAGGTAAGGCCCCTTTTTCACTACTGCTTGGAGTCTTAGCTTAGGTCATCCTTGTAGATTCCTGGGTATTCTGGGGAGCCTCAATGGAACTCAACTAGGTCCTCTGAAGGTGGATGGCAGTTGAAGGGTGTTGGCAGAACATGGAGCCTTTGGGAATGGGACCAGTATTTATTCCTATTGCAAGAACTAGTTTGTGGAGTCCATTCCCTAAAATGGAGCTCTTTGCTCAGTCTGGATACTGGAAGAAGGACCTTGATCCTACCTTAATTTGATATTTCAGACTGCATTAACTCTCCCTGGGAATCCTTACCCTCTTTGAGGAATGGATGGAGGATAGAAGAGGGGGAACTGGGAAGGACTGGAAAGAGGGGAGGGGGAACAGTGGTGGGTATGTTAAAACACTTTTAAATAAACAAGAAACTGACACATGAAAAATTAAAATAATGATACCCTAGAAAAGAAATAACTTTCGAGGAAGCTCTTTACAAATATCACAAGTAAATCGGTGGGTCTGATTTGTATTTCATCTTACTGAGGCTCAGACTTCACTTTTTCACTTATGAACATCTTACGTGGGTACTAGTCTTAGTACCTTTTAATTGATGTCAGTTGATCTCTATGTAATTTTCTATCTTTCTCTGTCACTGATCTCAGCTTCAAACCACACCCATGTCCCTAAGTATGCTTGTTGCATTAGTGAAAGTTGGGAGGGTCCATGTTTCATAACTTCATAAAAGGCAGTAGACTGACATCTGCTTGAGGGTTCTGTTAATTGAAGTGAAAAAATAAGCCAGAGCTGCTGAAGTGGTGACAAGAGGTGGAGGGGAGAGCAGGAAAGATCATGGGATCCTGTGCCCTGAGGGAGAATTCTCCATGGCTTCAAAGTGTAAATCACCCTGGCAGAGAAGTGCAGAGGTGGATCCAATCTGTTTACTCAGTACTCAGAGGATGTCTGTCTAGCTGGGCATTGGAGACTTATTTTGTTGTGTGGAATCTTCTTACTGTGAGTTGCAGTGGAGGAGATAGGTCTGAAATTTAGGGAGAAGGCCATCCTGTGGATGATGTGAGTGTCACCCACAGTGTGAATGTTGTGATCTCAGGAAGCTGTTTAGAGAACACAATGTCAACATTCCCAAGAGGTGAATTGGATGGTCATTCAGTGGGTTATGGATGCTGTCATCATTTAAAGTGTTGACTACATGTTGTAACTGCTCACAGTCAGGAAAAAGCTGAACAAAGGAGATTAGATTTGGGAATCTCTTTATGAATGGCTAAGGAGGGATATAATACAGAAGTAATGGAATAAAAAGGTGGATTTTAGAGTTTACTTTTTACTAAAATCCACTACAAGTCTCAAATATTTTAAGTTGGTATGAATTTTACATATTGATATAACTGTAAGGATATTTGTTATACTGTTCATATGTTTCTATTTTTGCTTAAAGTATTATTCCTATGGAGTTCATTTAATATATAAAGTATCAGTTCTTACAAATGTTTGGAAATTTCTTCCTCTGTACTTTCTGTTTATCAGGTAATTTTATATCCTTCTCATGTTTCAGATGGAGTTGTACATAAGATGGATATAGTAGCAGTTTTCCTTGTGAAAAAAAATTTAAAACCCCACAAAAGATATATAAAGCATATATTGTTGAGAAGTATAAAAAGCTAGAAGTGTTTAAGGTCTAAAAAATAGTTTTGAGTTGGTTATTAAAAATATAGTGGAATGTAAAATATTTTTTCTGAATTTACCAAAATTCAGATAGATTCCACATTGTAAATGTAATTCCTAACTGATAATTGTTTTGATTGTATATAGTTCTACTATGTTTGAGATAAAACCTTTGCTTTTTGTTTATACAAACTAAGGACATGTTATTAAATTTTTGTGTCACTGTCTGAAGAGCTATTGCTGTGAATGATAAAATAAACATATGAACAGCCAATAGTGAGGCAGAAGGTATAGTCAGAACACAAATATAGATTTACATGTGGGAACCAGTTCTGCTTTTATAAGGAAGGAATGTAGACACCAACTCCCTTTGCTTATTGTGTGGTGTGGGACAATGACCCAAGATTCTTGTTGAGTCTTGAATAAGGGAGCATGTAGACTGGGAAGTCACTGAAAATCCAGAGATGATGTGACCTTTAAGGAAAACTAGGGGTACCCAGTCCCAGCAAGGCTTTCTCTCAGGGTCCAAGAGGTACACTTCTACTGGTGAGGAATGTCTATAGGAGATCTCAAAACATATGCTCACCCTATTCTCTTTAGTTCATCGTCTTTATTGTCCTGACTCTTATTAGCAGGACAACTATAATAGTGAAGGCATAGACTATTGTACTCACGCTAACAGTTATTCTTTAGCAAGGCATGGGGCTTGAATTTCTGAAGGTCTTAGAGCGTGGTGATGTGGTGGAATGTTCTCTGTACTATGTAAATAAATAACTGTTTGGACCCATGCAGGGCACCGTAGAAGTGGGTGGAGAATCAGAGGCAGCCAGGTAGAAGGAGGGTGGAGTTAGTCACTCTGCATCGGACCCCCAAGAGGAGCAGACATGTAAGAGGTACCGGCCAGCCACGGGCTGAGCCACATGGCGGAAAGATTAATAGAAATGGGTTAATTTAAGAAGAAAGAGTTAGCTAGTAATGGGCGTAAGACATGGGCCAAACAGTGTTAAAGTATATAAGCATGTGATTCATTTCTTTTGGGGGACAAAAGCCTCGGGTGCGCGAACCAGGTTCCAATCCACCAGCGCCACACGTGTACCAGGTCAGAAATCACTGGGGCCAAACAGGCACAGGAGAAACATACTACAACATGGTGATAAGGTTCTCACACAGGCAGTAATTTTTAGGTTTAGTTTACCACACAAAGTAGGAATGGCTAGTGAAGATTTTCTGGTGTAGGTCAGATAAAGGCTAAATCAACAGAGCAATCAAAAGGGGGAAAATCATGTTCTCAAAATATATCCCTGTATGTGGCCAGGCAAAAGGTTGAATGTTTATTGCTCAGCAAAACCATGAACAAAGTAAGGTCCTGCGCTGTCTCCATAGGCCTTCTCCTAGCTGCTTTTCTGTCTGGTGGGCAAGTGTTCTTGGTTGTCTGGTGACCTAAGTAACCAGTGGAGGAAGGTGTGCAGCTTTTGTTCTGCTGTAGCATTTCCACTAGGAGGTTGATACAGTGACCTTTGACTGTGGGACAAAGAGAGGGTAAGGCTCAATTTGCACAAGAAATGGAACCTGACACCTTCTAGCTGCTCTGGCTTTATTATGCAGCATTTCAGAGTAAATGTTTATTTTTACACCTTTAATGAGCAGATGGCTGATTTCCTTTTTATATCACAAACAGGAAATCTTTAAGTTTTCTTGTGTTACTGAATTCAGATGCAAGTAAGTGTAGGGAGTAAAGAGCCTAAGTATGGCAGCCCATATGGTGACTCTGCTTTAGCCTTGATGACCATGGGGCTAGTCTGATTAGTTCCTGGGAAAGGACTCATTATCTTACTGCCTGAGCTAGCAGGTTGCACATGATATGATAGGGAAGCTGCCTGCTGCTTGACTCAAAGATGGCATGGGGTTTTCTCAAGGTAGCATCTGCATGTCTGAATTATGTTTACTTTGAATCCTGACTTGAAAGTATATATATGTGCTTTTAGAAACAAACTAGGGGTCGATGTGGGTTTCTAATTATGGGGTTTCTTCTGATTTGCTTTTCTATCCTCTGTTATATCACCAGCACAGTGCCTGCCTGTATCTACCTTGGTCACTTGTTGGCTGGCAACTACTCCTAAGACTAGTGGTATTAGCTCCAGAATGTTCTCTTATCTGTAGGGAGGTTGAGCTTAAGGAATGTCAGTGTTTCATCTATCTGTAGCTGTCCTTATATATCTGAGAAATGTTTCAAATGAAATATTTTTTCTGAGGTCTAAGTCTGTCTAGGCATCTACTAGAATATATAGTTGCAGAGGAGGCAGGCACTGAAAAGAAGGAAAATCTTTTTTGTGAGGAAAGAGATCTTGCTTGTGTGACTAGTTTTAAACATAGTTAGACCAAGTTATCAATGTCTTCCCAGATATATGGGAAAAATTGTTCCCAATAAATGATCAATCACACTGATAAAGGTTTCTAGGAAATGTTTGCCAAGAAAACAACAAGTGGGAAAGCTACTATTACATGCACGAAATTCTCTTCAAGCAACAGTGACCACACTCAATGTCAATTAACACTAAAATTCACTGAGCTTTTGGCTTTATGTCCACCAGGGCTCTTATCTCCTCTGGGTCAGGCTTTTTGGTGCTAACTGAGTTTCTAGTTCATATTTCTGTGACTCTCAGCATGATGTGTACATAGACCCTCTTATATCCTTTTCTTAAAAATTTCACCTTTTTATTCCTTGAGAATTTGTACAGAGATGTAATGTATTTTCATCACCTTTGTCTATCCTACTTTAGCCAAATTCCCCCTCTCAGCATCCACTTTTCATTTCAAAATCAAAGTGCATGGTGTGAACCCAGTGACTCCACTTAATTCTTCCACTGTGCTCATGCATGTGAGGCTATTATAGGAACATGGGTAGCCTCTAAGGAACTGAAACTCTGAAGGAAACTGACTATTCCTTTTCCAGAAGTTGTAACTTATGAATAATTATTCATCTAAAGATTAGACTTCATGACCTACACCCTGTCATACTAGGAAGTAGGCTGGTGTGCTCTTGTGTGTACAGTTACAGTAACTACTGGATCATGAGTGCAGGAGCCTTGCAATGCCTGGAAAACACTGTTTTGTTGACATCCTCTCTTAACTCTGCTTCTTAAACCCCTTTCCTTCTTTTCTATGATGATTTCTGAACCTTGAGTAGAGAAGGAAAAATTGAAATGTCTCCTTGGACTGAGATCCCCATGGTTTAATATTCTCTGCATGTGGACTAGTTTAAGTCTGTAAGATCCCTTTTTTAGGGGTTGGCTGGAGGAGCCCCTCACAGCCAAACCCTAGTCATGTCTAATAGGGAGAGTCTGAGATCAGACTCTAGAGATTGACCCTGGTCCCAGAGAGGGATTCTCCAGATGGGTGGTCCAGGTGCCAGGATCTCTCATATTCTATCATATAAGGACTACTGAAGGTCCTCTTGTAGCTGGTGTTATATTCTCAGGAGCACATTGTGAAAGTTCTTGGTCAAAAATAAAATCATTGAAAATTAGAGCCTCTTGAATTTGGTTCTATTTTATTCAATAACCTTGTTAAAAGATTTACCCTGCTAAACAAATTTACCATGAGCTACTTAGGCTGTTCTTCTGCTTGGCTCAAGATAATAATGATTCTTTTCTTGCAGCATTAGGTGGACTCATTCAATTCACTGTTATGTGTCCTACACACAGGATTTTAATAGTCTCTTTAATTTGTTCTTCAAACTTAATCTTTGAATATTGGTGTCACTCAAAGAATTCTCAGGGAAGCCTCATATGTACAAATTATATTTTCATTTTTAAAGCTACCACAAGCCCGTGATTCATTAATATGGATCCCATATCTAGAACTGCTTCTTTGAATATAACCTCTCTAGCTGACTTCTGAGACACCAGGATCTCCCAGTCAGCAGGAACAGAGAGAGACAGAGGAGTAACTCTGGGAACCTTTGTAATCAGCAAAAGCACCAACAAATCACAACCTGAAAATAAGAGAACTCAGTTGTCTATGGAAATGGCTGATGAGAGATGAACCAGGGACTGGAGCTGATCCCAGGTGGTGTAGTGGAGAGCAGGCACTATCACCTTGACCTAGAAGCATGGCTTTTAGGACTTGAACCCCCAGTTTTCAGGCCTGGCCAAAGGGTCAGATCAAGATCAGGAAGGAGCACTTATGCCCCTGTTCCTTCTTCCTGCTTCTTTCTTATGATCCCGGATAAAAGACCTGATTTGATTCAGCCCTGTGAACAAGTCCAGCTTCCCAGGAATCACAAAAATGTTTGAACCCTTTTTTTTTAAATTAACTCTTTATGAGTCCATGTACCCAACAAATAAATATTGTGAAAATTCATGTCTGGGCATAGATCAATAAAACAATGGTTCTGTATTTAAAATTTAAGGCTGAGTTTAGCCATTGTGAAAAGATAATCTTCTTTATTTCTGTATGCCATAATATATATGGCATTCTAGACTTAATTCTTTTTTCTTTTTTTTTATATGAATAAAGTCAAATTTTTTATCTGTGTATATCCTTGTTCAAACTCCCTTCCCCCTCCCATCCCTTCCATTCACTTTCTCTTCTCCACATCTCTTGATCTACTCCACAGCAAGGGCATGATGTCCCAAGCTCCCAATATGGCTTAGTTCAGCATCCACTCCTGGCAGATCCAGTTTCTACTCCAACATCAAGACTGGGTCAGGTGTTCCTATGGAGGGAGTAGGATCCAAGGTGCCAGTCCAAGGTCTTTCAGATCCCAACCTGTTCAGTGCTGTTCAAATACTTGTATCAGTGATAAACCCTTAATAAATACTATGAGTATTTTTTGTAAGTTACTGGTGATTATTAAATGCAATAATATGCTGTCATGGGCATGCTGTAGGTTAAAAATATTTGTAGATTGAAGGCACATAAACCTGCCAACAGAGAAATTATTATTTGGGAATTTGAATGCAAACTAATCTCTACCAAAATACAAATGTTTAAAAATGTAATCTTTAACAATTATAACCAAGTGTATTATTTTATGTACTCTTAGTCTAGAAGAGGAAAATACTAGTATTTCAGTTTCAAATCTACTGTAAAAATTGCAATATTTGAGAAAAGTTGCAGTATCTACATTACATACTCAAAATCAAAGAGAAATAATCATAAATTACTCAATAATCATAGGCTTCTTATTGAATTTAAAGTCAACAGTCTGATAAGTTCAGACATCTTTTGAAAGATCAGTTGATTCATATATATTACAGTATATTTACACAAGAACATATATACATTAGGAACCATTCTGTCTGACAATCAGAAGCACCTGGAGAGCTTATAGGGTGTGTGGAAACAGCAATTTGCTCTAATTTGTGCACACATAGAGAGTTGAATAACATATGGCAGCCCAGAGTGTTCTCTAGAGGATATCCTTGGCTGGAACAGGAAACCACAATTTCTGACATTAAAACTTCGCTAATTCAGCATAGTCCAACTTCCTATCTTCTGATGTAACTTTGACTGGTGGCTCTGAGGAGTCACTGCTGGTTACCCATGCCTCCTGCTGGTCTTCACTATCTCTGTAGGGAGGTTTTTGAGCAGGTTCACACTGTTGTTCTCTTTCTGTGTGTCTGGAACAGTAATACATGGCTGAGTCCTCAGTTTGCAGACTGTCCATTTTTAAGAAAACTTGGCTCTTGGAATTGTTCTTACTGATGGTAAGTCTGGATTTGAGGGCTGAATTATACACAATGCCTCCATCAGTCCATATTCCTGCCTTCTTCTCCAGACTCTTTCCTGATGGTTGGCGAACCCAGCTTACACCATAGTTAGTTAATGAGAATCCAGAGACAGTGCAGGTGAGAGCCAGGGCTTGTGAAGGCTGCACCTGGCTAGGTCCTGACTCCTTCAGCTGCACCTGGGTCAGGATAACTGAAAATAAGCAACATCACCTTTAGTAATACATCCCATAGATGACATACTTGGGTCCATTTTTGGAAACCATTAAACACTTACAGCTTGGAAAGGTCACCAGACAAAGGAGCAGCACAAAGACAGCCATGATGAGTTAGAGGCTTGTGAGAAGGACATGGGGCTCCTCAACTAGTCCTGGTCTTTCAGCCTAAGCATGAGAGCTGCTTTGCATGGGGTGAGATTCCCAAAAGAATAAAAAGAAACATCAGGCAATGTTTCCAATTTTCTGTCAGGCAACTGAGATTTACCTTGTGCTTCTCATTGGAACTGGTGACAAAATAATCAAGAATATTTTCTAATTCTGTGTATTCAATTCCATATAAAGAGAAAACTTTATAATCTATACTGTGTAGGCCTTAGATGCCACACATAATGCGTCTACATTTATTCTATGTAGATAGAGTATATCACATCCTCCATGCTTTGTATATTCTTGTAATTTCCAGAGTGTTTAGTATGGTATTTAGTCATATGATGAACTTCAGGCACTGACTAATGTTTAATCTAGATTAAAAAACTATTTAAATTTTTTTTCTTTGTGTCAGTGAAGTCAATGTTTTTTTAAATCACTCACCTTAAAATTTCATTTTAAGGAATCAGCTCATAAACATTTAGTACACGTGATTTTAAATATTTATCTGAGAGGAGGCTAAAGGGATTGATTTTGCTCTTATACCAGTGATCTCAGTTTATTCCTGTCCAATCAGGGACACTATACCTGGAGACCAGTCTTAGTATAGATTACATATTCTCTTATATTTCCCTTTTTATTCCTTTATTTCATTCCTAAATATAATTATTGCATTAGTCAGAGATGAAGGGCAGCTGTTCATAACTACTCATGAAAATCAGGAGAATGCAACCAGGCTTGAGGGTTATATTAACTGAAGTAATAAAAAGACAGAGATCTCTAAGTGATTTCTAGAAGTGGTGAGGAAGGTATGCTTAATTAATGGATTATTGTATTTGAAAATGACTATAGACACAAAGAGATTGTAAAACACTTATCTATACTTTATTAAGGTAATTCACCTGGGAAATAAAGAGAATAGCTCAAAACCTGCTCAGAGAGGGCCCAGAGAACATCTAAGACATCTTTCACATTGAACACCCAATGTCTTGTGTCCCTTATTCCTCTGTGCAAAGCTATTGTACAGTAAGACCCAGTCGTGAAGACATGTCTTGACATTGAGTTGACAGACATTTCTTTCAATCTCTGATTGTCACCCACTTCTATCAGTTCCCCTTGCTTATGACTCTGAGGGTTAGAAGAATGTTTTCACATGTTTTGCTTAGTTCTTCTCATGCTGGGTTTACTGAGATTTCATTGTGTGTATAAAATCCTGGGAAAGAAGACCACAGGGACTATTGCATATTTTTCAGAGCACATTTTAGAAGTGGTATAGGATTCCTTACTCCAAGATTTTTAATAGTTTATATACACGTATTAGTGATCTCTGGTTTTGTGGGTTTCTCTATCCATGAAACTTACTAGAAGGAAGTCACTAAGTAAAGTCACTCAAAGGAAAAGTGTTTAGGACAAAGCTGTGCATTTTTCACTAGAGAGGTGATTCTTATACTTAAGTATCTCTTCAGTTATTTATTTACTTTTTTAGAGTGGACCTATGGACTCTCAGGTAATGATCAGCATCAGACTCTAATACTATACTGTGTATATGTAAGATTGTTAGAATTTTGTCAGGGTATCACAGCTATGATCATCTAAAAAATGGAAACCCCTTTTAGAAAAGTAGCCCCAACTGATTGGCCAGTGTGCAACCCTGTAGTGTCATTTTACCAACATTATAATGGCACAATTTCCATTATATTTTTGAGAAAGAAGTTGGTGAATTTTTCCATTGTAACACGGACATAAAATTCATTGCAGAAGCAGACATTTTATGAAGACTGGGAATAGAGTGCATCAATGAATCCCTCATCCCCACTCCCCTCTTTCCTATGCCCGTCTCTCCTGATGACCCTTTCCTGCTCCTCCTCCTGTCATGTCTCTTACTTCCTCTCCTTCATTCCATTATTTTTTATGACTCCCTGATAACCTTCCTGTTCTTTGCTTTCTCTCTCCTTTCTCCTTCTTCTAACTCACACCCAGTCTCTCTTTCATTATTTCCATTGTTTCCTTTTCTGGCTATGTGCAGCAAGCTGTTTGCCATTTGTGCATAGTTGTAATCGCTTTATTGTACCTGTAAGGCCTTGTCAATCTCCTCAACAACCATCCAACTTCCTCCTTTCTCATTTTTAGATTATAGCAAGAGCATTTTATATTATAATATATTCACTTATTCTAATTATTATGACAGTCATTGATCCCTGCTTTAATTATCACACACTCCAGAAAGAGGCTTCTCTGTCCAAGGCATATATAATCTATGAGTAAATATGTAGAAGACAGTTTAAATCTTCTTGGCAAAGCACAATTAGTAATTTTCCTCATGTTATATTTTGATTCTAATTTTGATCATATCCGTGTTTCGATTTTAATAATTTGAAAATTATTTTAGCTTTAAGGCATGATTCTTTCAGTCAAAATTATTGAGGGTCTCATGGGTGAGACATCTGCAGTCCTTTTCCTAAATGTACTGGACCATTTAACTGGCTTAGTGTATAATATTATATGTTATAATATATAATACATATAATGTCCAGGGTCACCACCTCATAGTCCTCCTACTTATTCTCTAGTACTTATATTCTTTCAGCCTACTGTTCAGTGGTTTTCCTTAAGACGTGATGGTAGGAATAAGAAAGTGGAAGACGTGTGTAAATTTTAATATGGATATCCTAACTGTGGACAAGCACTCACATAGTTGTATATACTTGGCACTGACTAATAATAAATTTTCAAATTCAGTGGTGGATGCTTGTGGATAGAGAGTTACTTTATTTGGTGATGTGACAATAGGTGACTCCACACATAGGCACATGAGCATCACTATTGTTTTATAAAAGAAAACATGACATTGAGATGAAAATGTGTTTGGAGAGCCAGAGGCAAGGGAAGAGGAAAAAAATAGTTGTGTAAAGTTATGAATAAACTATGTGGAAAATGTATGTGCATTTCCAAAAAAATGGTAAAGGAAAATTTCAAATAGTATAGTTTTTTTAAAGTCCATCACCTTAGAATATGAAAGGCCTTCTACTCTATGGTTCCTATGAGCATCTGGTCTACCATCAGTGGCTTCCTTCCATTACCAATTGAAGTATTTTAATCTGCTCATTATCTATGAATACTGGAGTCATCCCATCTTAATCCCTTCTTCAACATCCCCTGACAGAGTAAGTGTGTTGGATACATCCTCTACTTCCCCTGGAACTTGAACTTCTCACAAGCGCTAGGATGATCCAGTACTGGGACAGAATTGTGATGACCCTCTGCATTGATGACAGTTTCCTTAGCCACTTCTTAGCATTCCTGAAGAAACAGAGAGTTATAGGAATATCTCTATGAGTTATCTTCCCTTTGCTTTAGTCTGTTAGTCTTACTTTTTAAATGCTCAGCTTTCCTGACTTCCTCTTCTCCTACCTGTGTCTTTTTCTAAAATGAAGCAAGCTAGTTTTTTTTTTTGCTGTCTTTTGTTGTTTCTTACCTTAATTCCTTTCTTTTTTTTACAAAGGGGCACATATCTGAACACAATTATATTTTGTTTGGGACACCCATCTCCTTTATCAAAGCTTTATCAGAGCTCCTTTATCCATCTTTTTATATCAAAGATATAAAAAATTTTAGATAATACTTTGTTAAAAATATGATTTAAATAATAAATACATGAACCTGAGCACATAATTTTAGCATAGAGACCTTGTCCTTATGGTTAGTGATTTCAAGGGAAAATGTATAAACAAGTGTGGTGGAATATTTTTTTATGGTGTAAATAAAGTAACTGGTATGGTCTATGTGAAGAACTGTAGAAGTGGGTGGAGGATCAGAGGACAGGCAGGTACAAGGCAGATGGGGTTAGCCAGTTGCCATCTGACTCCCAAAGAAGAGACATGTAAGAAATATAGGTGTGCCATGGGCTGGGCCACGTGACAGGTAGATTAGTAGATTATAAGAAACAGGCTGAATTAAGATGAAAGAGCTAGCTAGTAATGTGCTTGAGACATAGGCCAAACAGTATGATGTTAATATATGTGTCTGATTCATTTCTTTGGGGGGACAAAAGCCACTGTGGGCCAGGTCCAAACCTCTGGCTCAAATGGGCCTGAAAAACCTTCTACAACAAACAAGTAAGCCTAACAGAAAGAAGAGACAGTGTGTTAAAAAAAATTTTTTAGTGCTGGTGAATTCAGTAGTTTGTACTGAAAAAGGAGAAAGTAATCATATAAAAGAGAAGATGAAAAGCAAAATGGTTCACATATACCGCAGTTCCAAGCATTACATAAATTTTTGTATACTCCAACAGAGAGATCCAATTGTTTTCTTAGAAAGGGAGGGGAGGCATAAAGATAATTTTACCTTGTGAGTAGGACAGACACCTGAGGCTGAGCTGGAGTCACCAGCTGTATTGTTCTCTAGTCTCCATGCAGGAGCTTTTTCATTATCTATGGCTTTCTAGATAAGATAAATCCTAGGATAAGCCAGACAACTTGGTCAGTATTTGGTCTGATGTGCATATTATATGAGGGGAATGGTGAGTGTCAAGGCCATCCAGGACTCATTGTTCACAGACCAACCATGACTGTCCTTTCTGTTTAATGTGAATCCTATGTAGCTTCAACTATGCAATCCAACTGAGATTCTACCCTGAATCTAGGGCAATCTACTTCAGATTTTCTAAATTATTTTAAAATATGATCCTTGTGCTCATATTAGAGTCAACTCCTACCTGTATGATTGCCAGTATTGTGTTTGGGTCAAAAATAATACTACATTTAAATGTGTATTACAGCTGAAAATATTGTTTTATGTCTAAGCAATTCAAATATGACTACATGCCATATGTGTAGAGAGACCGATAAGATAAGAGACTTAGAAAGACCTACTATTAAAATAAGAAAAAATATGTAGACATAAACAGAGGAATTTAGTCAAGAATCTACTGAAGACTGTGTAATAAAATGGAGAATGGGCTACAACACAAAATCTAGTTTTTATTTATTAAAAATTCAGTGCCAGATATTAGGGGAAAGCTGAAATATTAGAGAGAGGATACAGAACACAGTCAAATCTTTCCCAACCAACTTCTCAGGCTAAAATCTATCATTCAGCTTCCTAAGTTTGGCTTCTTTTTGCTTCTACAGAATAAATCTCTGACTTCCTATGCCTGCCTTAAATACCTACTTGACCCAATCAATACACATCTGGATTTAATGCTACATCATATTCCTAGATTTATGACTAATGTTGTGAATGACGACTGTTTGGTAGTTAGACTCTAAACTCACAAAACCTTAGAAAGATCTTTGTTTCTGGAGTTATGGGATTAAAGGCATGAGTTACCACTCTCTGACCCTCCTGGCTTGGCTGTGGGTGAATCTGTTCTCTCTGATATTCCAGACAGATTCTATTAAATATAAAATATATCACTACAATGGGCAGCACAAGATTATTAGATAGTGAACTGTTGTTTATTCAGTTACTATAACTCTAGATAGTAATCATAAAGGCTATAGAGTACTTAATTGGAATCCTGTAGAAATGCAATATTTCAGGACATATATTCTATTTTTTAATTTTAAGAAAAAAGTCTTTTGTTCCCGTGCTTGCCTATTCTTCCCTCTTCTCAATTTCTCCCACTGTGTCTTCATCCTCCCCCATCCCCCCACACAAAAAATGGGCAAGAAGTCACAAAAAGTGTCAGCTCAGCTTGGTGCTTCCACTCCAGGCAGACTGATTTCCTCATCCCAACATCAAGACTGGATAAGTACTCCTTTGCAGGGGATGGGCTCCAAGGTGCTAGCCCATTTATAGGAACACAGTCTGATCCCACCCCTCCAGGTTCTACATAATCCCCATGTAAATTGAGAGTTGAATACCCTTGGTGGACCTACCTCCTTTTCCCATGATTCTCCAGTGACTACTCTTGACTCAGGAAGCTCCCAGAGCTCCATCTGGTCATCTCATAATACTGATCCCTTTGCTCATTCAGACCCTACTCTTCCCCATCTCAGCTGGATCAGGAGCTCAGCCAACTGCTCAGTCATGCATCTCTGTCTTTTTCACCATTCATTGTTGGATGTAGTTTCTGTGATGATGCTTATGGTGGTTATTTATTTGATTAGAGAAGAGGTCATGTTTAGGCAACCCCTCCAATATTGGTTGGAGACCTAGCCAGGGACATCCTGTGAGTTGTTGGCAGTTTTCCTAGCACGCAGTCTCTTTCCAACCCCGTTTTGGCTTCCTCTATCTATATATCCATCTCTTTTTCTCTCCCTCATGTTGCTACTCTCATTTAACCCTCTCCTTCTCTCATGATTTGTTAACACATCTTCTTGATCACTACCCTATTTGATCCCAAATTGCTAAGGAGATCTTCTCTATATTCTTGTCCTAGGTGAATCCCTGGATGTTGTTCTTAAGATCCTTTCGGCTTCAAGCTGTTCAGGGGTTGTAGTTTTCAGCTTTTTCTAAAATCCACTTATGAGTAAGTACATCCTGTGCTTATCTTTCTGGGCTTATGATACCACACTCAGGAAGATATTCTCTGAATCCATCAATCTGAATCCTGCAAATTTTAGGATGCCATTTTCTTTTTACTGTTGAGTAGTACTCCATGATGTAGCTCTATCACAATTTGTTTTCATAATGCATTCATTCTTTATCAAGCAAACGTTAAATTTACGGGCTACTTGGAGCTGAATCATACTTCAAGACTTGAAAGATTTATTTGCAGCAATTATGGAGGCTGGTCATCAGTTACAACGGCAAACATGACAGACAGAGTAAACTTGGGTCACAGAACAATGAAATAGGTATGAGATTTAATCATTTTTCAAGATTGATTTCTTGATAATGGCCCATATGCTGAGTTGCAGAGACAGTAAAATTGATTATCACATATTGTCTAAATGGTGTTTAGCAGCTTTAAATGTTTGGCACATGGGGGGCTGGAGAAATGGCTCAGCGGTTAAGAGCACCGTCTGCTCTTCCAGAGGACCCGGGTTCGATTCCCAGCACCCACATGGCAGCTAACAACTGTCTGTAGTTCCAGTTCCAGGCAAACACCAAGACAAATAAATAAATAAAGTTTAAAAAAAATGTTTGGCACATGATAAAAGAACAAGAAGAAAATTCAGAGTCATTTATTAAAATTACATAAGATCTAATAAGTCTTGACTTTTTAAATGTAGATTGACTCCAACTGTATAAAAATATTTCAGATCTAGAAATCAGTTGAGTATTAATAGACTTTCTGGATTTTAAAAATACTAATTCAGGTTATAAAAAGTCATAAGGCCTTTAAAAGCAAGATCACCAATAGGAATACAGTAGAAATACGGCTGGTTTTAAATCTCATGCCTAGGATCCTCCTTTGATGTGAGAATTAATTTCTAAAAATTTCCAAAAAATTAAAATGTCAGGTGTTTTAATTTTAGTAATTTTAGTAATGGTATTATGGGCAAGGCATTCCTAGAAACCTTGATTTTCTAGTGATAATTCAAATTAATTACCTCAATCGTCTGGAATTTGCAGAACATACAGCAAGTATTGGCAATGGACTAATAAGTGCATATCAAAAAGGGACAGACAATTTACCTTTTGCCATTGGGAAATGCAGTAGAGGGCTTCTGGCATGCAAGTGCTAATGTCGAATTTGGTTTTATTATTCCCTGTCAACATCTTAGGAAGGAAATCCAAGCACAATTAAAGAAGTAGGGCAGAGTTAGGCAGAGACACTGTGAGCCACCACAGAAAGAACAAGATATAAGGAACAGATAAGCCGAGGTCATTCATGTGGCAAAGCAGATTAATGTAAATGGGTTCAAGTAAGATGAGAGAGCTAGCTAGTAATTTGCCTGAGCTATAGACCAAATAGCATGTAATTAATACAATCATCTGAGGGCTTATATGTTTTTGGAAGGCTAAGCTGCTGTGGACAGGTCTTTACCTTGGAGCTAGGCTGAAACAAAAAGGCTAGAAACTTCTTACAACCAATTGCGTCTAATATGGGACACAATCTACATAAAAACTTAGAAAATTTAAAAAGGGATTGAGAACATTTAAAAGGAGCCAAAATACAGCTTCTTAGTTGTATTTCTCATACTCTGGTGTTGTGGGCAGAGGCTTGAGCTAAAAATGTCAGGATTTTGGAGGGCATCTTAAGCTGCGACAAAGCCCATGCCTGAAATCCCTCAGGAGCATAGATGTAATCAACAAACTGCATTTGATAAATTTAAGGTCACTGCTCTTCTAGACAAAAGAGGAAACAATGTCAAAGAAAGAGTCTTAGCAGCAGCATTTTCTTTTGTCAGTTCTGTTTACTGGAGGGAAGCAGAGGCAGGCCTTTTTAAAAGAGAATTTCTGACTCAGTTTTAGCAGTAAAAAACATGTGGCTCTTTAAGAGGCCCTCATGCCAAATTTTTAATGAACTTTATAAGCAGAGGGTGGCAGTGCTCTACCTGGTGGCAATATGGAACCTTAAATTCCCCAGAGAGGTAATTTATCCTCCTTCTAGAACCTTTGCTGAAAAGGTAAACTATCTATGGAGCTAGAGTAGGAGCTATGTAGAAGCTGCCAGTCACTATAGACTAGCCTTTAATCCTTGGCAGATTCAATGTATGATCAGAAACAGAATGAAATAGAAGAAGCTGGATGGAGTCAGATGCCACGTCCAAGCCTTTATTGCTAGGCACAGCTTGGAAAATTAAAGATGTGGTCAGAAACTAAAAAAGGTAACAGATATACAGACGGAGTGTAAAAACCTTGTAAATGATTTATTATGTGTTTAAAATATATGTAGTCATGAGAGAGAAAACAAAAAGAAAATAGGATAGAGAAACTGCTTAAAAAGAAATACAGTAAATAAATTAACAAGCTATGTAAAGATGGAAATTTCAAAGAGTGTCTGGTTACTGTATGTTATTGATCTGCCTTTAGGTTTTTTTGCCCGAAAAGGAAGAAATAAGTGCTGCTAAATGTCATTTCCGTATAAATTCTGGTGGCCTAATCCAACCTACATTATTTTAAATGAATTGACTTTTCAATTGAAATCAAAAGCTATGCCACTTTGGAGAACAGGGTTTCTTTTTATTTCTATAGAAAATGAGTAATTGTAGATTTATTTCTGGTTAACAAAAAAAAAAGTTTCCTAAAAGAAGACTCCTGAAAAATCTCTAAGGGGAACAGTTGGCCACAGCACCTTTTTTCCGTATACATTTTATTATTATTATTATTATTATTAACAAAGAAGTCACACTTTCTATCCCTGTATATCATTATTCAAGGTCCCTTCTACCTACCACCACATCAGATCATTTTTTCTTCTCCAGAACTCCCCATCCCTTCCCTGCACAGGCAGCAGACAGTCCCATGGTCCCACTGACACAATATTGCTCACTACAGTCTCCACTTCTGGCAGATCCAGTTTTCTCCCCACTTCCTCAAGAGTGAGTCAGGTGTTCCTTTAGGTGGGGTGGGATCCAAAGAGTCAGTCCAGGGTGTTTCTGATCCCAAGATGATCAGTAGTTGTGGTTTGCAGCTTGGGCATGCTTGGCTTTTTTCTTGTTTGTTTGTTTAGAGACCACTAATGAGTGAGTACATCTGCTGCTTATCTTTCAGAGTTTGTGATACCTCG
>PVIH01020677.1:0-16093 GCA_004025045.1 Sigmodon hispidus
CACCATCATCCCTGGCTGTTCTGCTCACCATCATCCCTGGCTGTTCTCTGCACCATCATCCCTGGCTGCTCTCTGCACCATCATCCATGGCTGTTCTCTGCACCATCATCCCTGGCTGTTCTGCTCACCATCATCCATGGCTGTTCTGTTCACCATCATCCCTGGCTGTTCTGTGCACCATCATCCCTGACTGTTCTGCTCACCATCATCCATGGCTGCTCTCTGCACCATCATCCCTGGCTGTTCTGCTCACCATCATCCCTGGCTGTTCTCTGCACCATCATCCCTGGCTGTTCTCTGCACCATCATCCCTGGCTGTTCTGCTCACCATCATCCCTGGCTGTTCTGCTCACCATCATCCCTGGCTGTTCTCTGCACCATCATCCCTGGCTGCTCTCTGCACCATCATCCCTGGCTATTCTGCTCACCATCATCCCTGGCTGTTCTGCTCACCATCATCCCTGGCTGTTCTGTGCACCATCATCCCTGGCTGTTCTGTGCACCATCATCCATGGCTGGTCTGTCCACCATCATCCCTGGCATTCTTACATGGATTTTAAAGACTAAACTTATGTTCTCAAGCTTGCACAACAAAGCTTCATTGGGTAAGCCACAAGCCTGACACTTCAGTTTTTATCCACTGGGTCTATTTATTTATATAGCCTCTGGCCACTGTGAACATTTGTAAGCTCCATGAGGAAAGACACCTCACCACTCTCCAGAAGTTCTATGCCCAGCACCATCCAGGGGCCTGACCACACACAGTCAGCACTGTTGAGTTATGGGGCAGAAGGATGACACAGAACACCTTTTAAAATTTGAAAAGTGAAAGGTCCCACAAGGCCAATAGACTACAAAGTAGGTTTTCATAAATGAGCATACCTGTGTTTTATTTTGTTCTTAGGAACTATCACAGTGCATTAGAGGTCAGTCACTGTTTCACCAGAAATGTTTAAATACTGTGTGCTTCCCTGCATTTGCATGAACTCTGGCCATGGAAGCCAAGTACATTCTCGGCTGTCATTTAGTCTTCAGGCGCTAATTATTATATCATCTTGACACAATCTCCATTGTATTATTTTTTACACCTTCTTGCCTACTTGAGAAACAAAATTTAAAGTCTTGCTTGTGCATAAATGCCACTGCCTTTTTGTTCTAAGATAGAGGCACTTCAAAAAAAAGCTTTGAATTTGTCTTACTCCAATAGATCTTTATCAGTACATACAAAGGAAGAATAATTCCGTTACCTGGCTGAAGCGCGTTCTTTACTCCTCCTTCAGTGCACTGCACAAAACTTGCAGCTGATTGAAAAGAAAAAAATCAATTAGCAACTGACCCACATGGCAGCTTATTCACGTTTATCATTTTATACCTGAAGTAAATGAGATCTGTCACTAGAACACCGTGGTTAAATGCAAAACCTTCATTCCTATAGCTGTGTCCTATAGATTCTCAATTTCAAACTTGATTTACATAGGACATGTATTTTCTAGAAAGTTGTCATTATAATCAAATATTGAAAAATCCAAAATGCTTCAACTTAAAAGATGTCGTTCTTAATGTTCAGCAATGGGATCTCAACTCACCCAGTAAAGTTTTCTCACTGTTGATAGAGCAGCTGACAGCCTGAAGGTCCTTCTCAAAGGTATACAGATGCTATTGCAACAACCAAAAAAGAAGGTTATAGTAAATAACAACTGTATGAAGATAAATCCCTATTACAGTTTATACCACACATTGTTTAGCAAAACATTTCCTTAAAAAACCACCAGCGAACTAGCTAATAAGGTCTGGATTATTTTTCAAGGAAAATGTTTAATATTTTATGCCATATTTGGCACTGGAACTTAGCTATGAGACAAGCAAACAAAGTGATTCAAAACACCAACTTTGAAACTAAGTAAGACCCATTGTCAAATCCTGACTGTTATTTCCCAGCTGTGTGACTTTAGATGAATTAGTCAACTTATGTATTCATCAAAATTAATATGGGACTATAACATGTACTTCGTGTTATTATGAAATCTCAGAAATACTAGAATGGTATAGCCAAAGTATCTCATGGGTTTATTATGAGGATCAAGAGGGACAACATAGAACAGCATAGACGTTAGAACAGCGTAAGCTGCCATAGTGAGCATTGTAAGCAGGAGATGAGAAAGGCTTTCACCGGATGGCACACCTGACTGTGACACCATCGGTCATACTACAGTGAATCTCATATTGAAAGAAGTGGCTGAGAAATCTTCCAGCTTTACTTAATCTTTACTTTTTAATATATGCTTCACAACCAGGCCTACTGGTCCATAAGGACTGTGAGATATGTAGAACCTTTTTATCATAGCTCAGGTTGACATAGGAAAATAGCTATATTTCCCCAGCCACCAAGAAAACTGTGTACCATTAGCTAATTTAAAACTTCAAAATATCTTTAGATTAGACCAGGTGCCTTCTAATTTTTTTTTAGATAAGCATTCCCTAATCTTAGTTTACAAGGATATATTGAGCTACCTGGCTAGGTTGTAACTACAAAAAAGCTCAATTATTGCTAGCTGGCAAATGATTTTTTTGAGCCCACTCCTAACCTCAATTTGTGAAAATATATCATGACTAGTCAATGCTACAGAAAATAACTTGATTCTGTAGCTTCTAATGAGTGCTGCAGATATTCTTAGATAATTAGAAGTTACACAAAGAACAGAAAAATACATTTTTAAAGATTTGAAATGCTTCTAGTATCACTGTGCCTTTGAAAGCGCTGAGTGAACTCAGACTAAGAAAATTAAGGTAAACATTAGTTCCAACCAAAGCATTTACAACACAGTTCCCTGTAAATACTCCCAGTCCAAGAGATCCTGGCATTTACAATTAATCACAAAATATTAGTTTACAATGTTATTACACTCAGACATATAGGATTAATACATGGTTACATGGTTACCTCATTTATCTTAGACTCCTCAGTAGTTTAGTTTCATAACTCCTTTAAAATCTTTTATAAAATTATCTCTTTATATAGCAAAATGACTGGTCCTTTCTTCACAGCTGCTGCTGAAAATTACAGTCCCACCAGTTAGGGAACTGATGAGCTTTATTACATGTAGTTTTGGGGATGACTTTGTTTCTTATCATTTACTGAAATGTGACCTTCATATGTAACTTATATTCCACATGAAAAATTGGGTATATATAGCTGTGAAGAACAAAGAGATGAGAAGACAACATGAAGGAATAATGAAAAGTAACCATAAAGAAAATAGGTGTGGGTGTGCATTTTTCCTAATCCTTCAGAGAGGAAAATAAAGTCTAAGTTTTGAGACACTGTGGCTTTTGCTTTTGAGCCCTGCCTGCTGCAGCCTGGGTCCGGTTCCCTAAGAATGCAGCAAAAATGCTTTGGACAGCCTTTTGTGGCAGTGTGTGTGTGTGTGTGTGTATGTGTGTGTGTGTGTGTGTGTGTGTGTGTGTGTGTTGCACATATAGTGCAGGTACACATGACTATGCTTATGCTGTGAAGGCCAGGGGTCAGGGTCAAGTCTCTCCTCTATTATGTGCTACCATTTTGGCTAGACAGTCAGGCCTATGGGTCCCTAGACCCTGCCTGTCACACTCCCAATACTGAGGTTGCAGATGCATACCCCCATGCCGATTTTTTACTTGGGGACTGGGGATGTGAACTCATGTTTGTACAGCAAGCACTTTGCCCTCTAAGCCTTGTTAGCCTTCTAATATAGCCTTGTATCATAGACTGTTTAAACCCTCAGCAGGTGCATTTATCCCCAAATAATTTATGGTGGGCGTTAATTTAATTTAGCTCCCACTTTTAAGTACCAACATGATCCTGCTAACATTTCATATATATTGTTTTCCAGTTCTGAGGCTCAAGCCTAGGGGCTTGCATAAGCTGGGCAAGTACTCTACTACTGAGATACATTCCTAAACCTGAAATACATCTTTGTGAGCCTATGCAAGAACTGCTGGGCCATAAGGAATACAAGAATGGAATTCTTCAATTGTATATATCAAAAAATATTCACCAAACTAGTTCATACAAAAAAAAAAGAACCACCAATTACACAGTGGCTCATGGATAATGTAAGGGCTTTAGCAATGGTTTAATCCAGAACTGGAAATACCAATTCTTTCAATTTTCTGACTTTAATACATTTTCAACTTCCACATAACAAACTCCCAGTTGTAGTCCCCAAAGCCAGGGCAGTTACAACCTCACAGTTCATATGAATAGAAGCAGAGAAAACTAGTCTCAGATTCCCAGAAAAGTCTGTTAGGTTCTTATTTCCCACCAGTGTGTATCTTCTTCCCTCCTGCATGTGTTGAGGAGAGACCAGCAGGGATGGACGTGGGAGAGGGTAAGGAGGAAAGGAACTTGATTACCTAAGGCTAAGTAACAGCTAAGTGCTCTTCCTGTGTGCCATGTAAGGAGACCCATTCACTTAGACCTGCAGAGACTCACTTCTCTACAGTCTCCCCCTCAGGAACAAGAAACTCCTTGAACATTGCCTACAAAACCAAACTAAGAAGCCTGGGAAGCTGAGTAAAGAAAACAGGTTGTATGCATGGTTCTGCTGGGAGCACAAAACTGAAGTTCGATCTGCAGCACTCTGGGGAGTGAAGGGATGCTGACTCTCTGGGGACCCCACATTCTGAGAAAGGAAGTAGTGATGCCTCCTTTGCATAATATATTCTAGAATTGAAGCTAAAGAAGAGACCATAACAGAAATGATGCCAGGAATAGACAGAAAAACACCCCCACCCCCAAAGCAAGAAAACAAAAAATCCAGCAAGGCAGACTGTCAAGTGTCTACTCTAGTGAAGCTGAAAAACACAAGGCTTCTTATCCCTTTACATACAAGGCTGGGTGGGGAGACCAGAGTCCAACTCCATCCAGATGTTCCAGGATACTGTCCACCATCCACTGCCAGATGGAATCAGAAAAGATCAAGTAGAAATCAAGACTTTCATCCCACCTGGTAGATATCTACCCCCTCAAAGCTGATAGCAAGCTCTGTAGGAATTGTGGACATCCATCCAGCTCTTCCTCAGAAGGGGCTGAATGGGAAGCCAAGACTTGTACTCTACCTGTCCCAACATCTACCTATCAGTCTCTGATTCCTGACCCTGAGGTGGTGAAGCCTATTAGGAAGCTACAAACCCCATGTCCACCTAGCACCAACAGGGCCATCTCAGCTAAGGATCACGAAAGGAAGCTTGTGGAGAAGCTTTACCCCTACCACAGCAGAGTGGGCAGCACCCTTTAATTCCTCAACAAGTTCTATATCAGAGGAGACACTAAAACAGAAAACTAAATATGACCTAGAGCCTCTTGAGAAATACTCAAACTATGAGTCACAACAGGAACCAGGAAAACTTCAGCTTGAGTGAGAAAAAAACAAGCATTAAGCACTGGGGTGGCAAATACTAGATGTCATGGCAAAGATTTTAAAGCAGCTATGATTTCAAAAACAAAGTTAAAAGTGTGATTAAATGAAAATCTTAACAAAAACACATATAAGCTGTCATTTTGCCTTATTGACTGTGTCCTTTGCCTTACAGAGCTTCTCAGTTTTAGAAAGTCCTATTTATTAATTGTTGCTCTCAGTGTCTATGCTACTGGTGTTATATTTAGGAAGTGGTCTCCTGTGTCAGTGCATTCAAGGCTACTTCTCACTTTCTTTTCTACCAGGTTCAGTCTAACTGGATTTATGTTGAGGTCTTTGATCCACTTGGACCTCAGTTACAAGGAGAAACTTAAGAGAGATATCCATAGACCCTCTTGGGAAGGAGAAATAGAGATCTCCTGAGTAAATTGGGACCATAGTAGAAGGGGGTAAGAAGAGGTAAAAAGAGAACATAAAGGAATGAGATGGTTGAGTTGAAGAGGCGACAGAGAGGAGAACAGTGGAATAGATACCTTGATAGAGGAAGCCATTGTGGGGTTAGAGAGAAACCTGGTGCTAGAGAAATACCCAAGAACCCATAAAGATGACCCAAGCTTTTGCTCAAAGCAATAGTGGAGAGGGTGCCTGAACTGACCTTCTCCTATAAGGAAATTAATGACCACCCTATTTGTCATTATAGAACTTTTATCCAGCAACTCATAAAAGCAGATGCAGAGATCCACAGCTAAGCACTGGGCCAAGCTCCCAGTCCAGCTGAAGACAAAGAGGAGGGATTATATGAGCAAAGAGGTTAAGATCATGATGGGGAAACCCACAGAGAAGCTGACCCCAGCTACTGGGAGCTCACTGACTCTGAACTGGCAGCTAGGAACCTTCATGGAACTGAACCAGGCCCTCTGAGTGTGGATGACAGACAGTTCATGGGGCCTTGGGACCAGAATTTACTCTTAGTGCCTGAATTGGCTTCCTGGAGCGCTCATTCCTACAGAGAAACACCTTGCTCAGCCTTGGTACTGGGGGTGGGTCTTGTTCCTGCTCCAGCTGGATACTGGACGGCCATGACTCACCTTGGAAGTTCTTACCCTATCTGAGGAATGGATGAGGGATGGAACAGAGGGAAGCTGGCGGATGACTGGGAAGAGGGGAGGGAGGGGACAGTGGTGGGTATGTTTTTTAAAAGTTTTAAATAAAAAAGCCATATAAAAAGAAAAATGCATAGACATTTTAATCTCGAAAATCACAATAATCAATTTTTAAGATCTCAAATAATAGCAACATACTAAAAAAATCAGAAGGCAAAAAAAGTACCCAATCTGAAGAACACAAAGTAAATAAACTGGGACCAAAGAAAAGGAGCTGACCCTCACAGATTCCTGACTATCACAAAGAACTGGTTAACTAATCTGGTGTAATTAAAGTCCAAAAAAAGGGAAGTATGAAACTTTTTTAAGTGTTTGAAAACATAATGGCTGCTGAAAGAATTGCCCAAATTGGGCAAAAAGATTCAAGAAGCTAAATGAAAATCCAAAGCACTGGAGGGTGGGAGAGATGGCCCTGAGGTTATAAGAGGAGGAGAGCTCCTCTGCCTCCACCAGCTGCAGCACTTGGGACAGTAGCCCCTGCACCTCACCTGGGCAACACAGTAGAGCTGGCTCTGATGGTCCAGGTGTGAAAGCAGGAGAACTGGCCCTGCCCCTTGCTCAGTGATGCATGGGGTAAATTAACCAGTGCAATGCTGGAGAGCTAACTGTGATGGTGAGTGCAAGGGAGAACTGGTGGGCTGACCAACCCTGCAACTACTTCAGCCCAGGACCAGGGTTATGAGATGGCCCATTCCAACAGCCATCCTGTGATCTGCTGGAGCTGTGGGGTCTCCATGACACAGGGCAACAACAGGATATATAAGAGGAGACCCAGCGAGAGTCCAGCATCAATAGTGTAGCAGAAACCAGAGACCAATGACTCTTTGCAGGTAAAGATGAGCGGACTAAGGGGTTTACTGTGTGACTTACTGTACCACACTACAGCTTCCATGACAAGATTTTTCCCTGTCTTTTTTTTTCCTTTTCTTTTTTAGTTTTTCCTCTTAAATTTTATTAGGGGGGAGGTTGCAAAAGCAGAGGGTGGATACAAAGGGACAGAAAATAAATGAGATTGAGATGCATGATGTGAAACACACAAAAAATAAATTTTTAAAAGTTTAAAAAATAAAGAAAAGAAATCCAAATAAATGCATCAGAACACATTGAAGTAAATTTTCAAAAAATAAAAGGCAAAAGAAAAAAATAACTTTTCCGAAAGTGATTGAGGAAAATGACATCTTAAATAGAGGAGAGGAATATTTTAAAAGATAGATTCCCACAAGAGTCCTGAGGGAAGAAGGAAGGGAGACAGTTTTTCAGGAATCAAAAGACATACCTGTCAGCTTAAACTCTAAACTTGACAAAGTCACCCTTCAAAGATGAATAAATGAAAGAAATGCTCAGGTAAAGACAACTGAGAATGTATGACCTGCACACCAACTCTAGAATCCTGTAACTAAAACAAATTCTTAAAAGGAAAAAAAAAGAATCAGGAAATCTGGACACCAAGGAGGAAGACAAAGCACTGGAAAAAGAGCAAACATATGGGTAGGACATAGTGGCTTTTCCTCATTTCATATTTTCTAAATTATATTTGATAATAAAGGCAAAATGTATGCCATCAAATAATGTTCCTGAAAAATGACAAGAATCTAAGGCTACTACATTTGCCTACCATGAACCCATAGCTAGCTACAGGTTCAATCTCACCATGAACCTATAGCTACATGTGCAAGCCCACCATGAACCTATAGCTACAAGTTCAATCCCATCATGAGCCGATTGCTACAGGTGCAATCTATCATGAACCTATAGCTACAGGTGTAATCCCACCATGAACCTATAGCTACATGTGCAATCCCACCATGAACTTATAGCTACAGGTATAATCCTACCATGAACCTATAGTTATAGATTCAATACCAAGGTCCACAAGACAAAATGAGGAAAACATGCAAATAAACATCTTTTTTAAGGGGGAGGGTAGCTGGAGAGATGGTGAAGCACTTAAGCGTGTTTACTGCTCTTACAGAAGACACAGGCTCAGTTCCCATCACCTACAGGGTGGCTCACAACTCCAGTTCCAGGGGATCCAACACCTTCCCTCTTCTTGCCTCCATGGGCTTCTGCATGCACATGATACACATAAACTCACACAGGCACACACATAGACATTAAGTCAATAAATATATAAATAAATCTTTTTAAAGCAGGACAAAATCTTGGAGAGAACTGTAAATTTACTAAACTAAATGCCTTAAAAGTAAGAGTCCCAACTTTCACTGGAAGTGGTAAATGGTCACCAGCAGACCTTTGGGTGACAGCAGAGTGTGTTCTCTGACTGCAGTGGTGAATCATACTTATGTGAAGAAATAGCACACTCGCAATCTACCAATGTCACCTTCTGGGTTTTGCAGTCATGCTCTAGTTACGAAAGCTGTAACAAGTGAAGAAAACTAGGCTAAGGGTACGTGGAACTTGGCAGGTTTTTCCATTTAATAACAATCAGTTAGAAAGGTAAGAAATCATTAAGATTTGTGCAGCCTCTAACCTAGCCTAAAAGTGCTATTGATAAAATAAAGGATTGTCTTTCTCTTGGTGAAATAAACAAACTTCTGAAATAAACAAACAAAAAAACAGAACCTGAAAGAAAATTTAAAGTCTGGATGACTTGATATGCAAACACATTTCCTCAACAAAACCAAAGAAACCACGTGGGCTGTATGGTGTTCTGAATGTGTGGAAAAGATAGGAGGGAGACGCTCAGTGACTGCTGTGGTTTGACTGTGTCTCCTGAGTTCATAGGCTGGAAACAGAATCCCCAATACAGCAACACTCTGAGTGGGTACCCAGCAAAGGGTGGTGAGGTCGCAAGGGCCCTGCCAACAGCACAGGTGAGTTACTGGAGAGTATTATAAAGGTGAGTCTAGACACTGTTTGCTCTCATTCTCAGCCTTCTACTGTGAGCCATGACAGAGGAAAAGGGGCCTTACCAGATGTGTGATCCTTCACCTTAAACTTCCCAACACCTGGAACTCTAAGAACTACACATCTATTATACAAATAACCATCTTCCCGGATGGTGGTGGCACACACCTTTAATCTCAGCACTCAGGAGGCAGAGGTGGGCTGATCTCTGTGAGCTCAAGGCCAGCCTGGTCTACAGGGTGAGTTCCAGGACACCTAGGGCTACACAGAAACCCTGTCTCAAAAAACAAAACTAACAAAACACCAGCTCCCAGACTCTCGTGGCCAAGGTAGCAACTTTGGCTAAAGAAAGATGTACCTATTTATTACAGCAGAGCTGGTTATATTTCCCATTAATGTATGCCTTAACCAATTTATTTCCTGTGTAATATCTGCATTTTAAAAGCCAAAGAAGAAGTAAGAAAGAAGCAAATCAAATGTAAAATGTCCCTTACTCCTTGCTTATAGCCCCAGGAAGACGAACATATCCACAAGAGGTTGCTGCCCCCACCCAAGTCAAACTACAATCAATCTCACATAATGTTGCTTTGAAACACATCTTCTCAAAAATTCAAACCATATAGAAGCCAAGAAGTGGCTGTACTAGCACCTAGAATTTTACTTGGCACTTTTTCCAGACTTTACTTTGACAGGATTTGCCTTGGTCATTAAGTGACTCTGGATCCTCACAAGGGCAGCATTGACTTGTGTGGTTAATGAATCTCAGAATAAATGGATGAGTGAATGAACGAACAGCTGTGGGTAGAATGGGTAGAAGACAGGAAAAGAGAATGAAACACATTGGAAGCCAAAAGAGAAAGGTGACCCGTGAGAAACTTAGAATGGATAAAGGATATTTTGGTTCAAGGGCTATTGAGATCTGATTCCCAATTGTTCTTATGTAAGTACAACCTGCCACCCTAATGTCCCAATTAGATAAAACTGGTCCACAATAGTCAGGACCTAACAGGAGCAGTGTTAAGAGAAAATTAAGAATGCAGCCCCAAACCTGGATTGTTATTTAAAAGAAAAAAAAACATGAAGTGAGTCAGAATCAGAACTCAGCACCAAGACATGACAGTGACCTAGGAGCACACACAGGTCTGAGGAAAACAATGGACTTCCTACTTTTATTTTTTCCCCATAATATTGTTAAATTAATCTGAGCCAACTTTAGTTCAGTTTCAAAGAACTAAAACTTGGTGTGTCGTTTTGTTTCAGGAGTCATTATACTTTTTTTTTTTTTTGGCAACAAGGATAAAAAAACTACTGAAATAGAAGAAATAAAAATACATAAGTTTTTGAAAAATAAAATTGAAGTTTATATTTAGAAAACATAGAATAAAGAAAGAAAAAAAACAGTCAACTGAAAAATCTACAATTACCTCATTCTGTCTGGTTTGGCAGTCATATAATCCAAAGACAGCATTTCCCTTATTATCCTAAAAATTAATTAGATGTTTATTAGTGTCATTGTTTAGGAAATTAGGTTGTCACTGATTTTTAAACAGACCTGAAATAACTGTAACAATTTTATTAATAATCACTTTAAGGAAGTCTGCTGTATGCATCTAGAAGGACCAGACCTAATCCAGCTAGCTAGTCACTGGAGCTTGGAGAGGGAATGGGTCATTACTGAACAGCTTAGGGAATCTGGGGACTGCCTAGGTATCCTCAGTATGACCCTCCAGCCAGGTCCTTAAAAGAATAAATATGTCAGGAAATAGGATTGAACAGAATCTATAATATTCTTAAAAGTAAGACAGAATCTTTAAATGCATTATCCCTAAATATAACTTGAATTCTTTTTTTAATCAACAGGGAATCAAAGTATGGTGGACAAATGTCTAGAGCTTACCACTGGAATCACTCCATCATGTGTCCCTTTTAGCATCGTTCTCAGTAAAATCAAATTTTTCTTAGAACATCCAACATCCAAAGACATTGTTAAACACCACAGTGTCAACTATGGTTACATTTACATCTGAGTGTACAGAGTAGCCATAGTTAACATATTTAATATTTCTCAAAGACAAAATTTTAGTTAGTTTAAATATCTTGGCCTTTTTTCCCTCTAGAAAACGAAATTATCCATCTATTCATTTTTTTTTTAAATTTCAGAATATGCAGTTTCATCTGATTTTTAAAAAAGAAAATACTTCATAGATGGAGTGGCTAATAAGCCACCCTTCAGTATCACCTACACAGAGGCCAAAGATTTTAAAGGTTACGTTCCAACAAGTCTTTGCTGCCCTTCAATAAAGTGGAGTATGGTTTCCGTAAAAAGTTAGTCTAACCACTGCGGAAGTAGAGGTAAGCATATTTCTGTAAGCTTGAGACCAGGCTGGTCTACATGATGACTTCTAGCCTAGCCATGGCTACATAGTGAGACCCTACCTAAAAAAAAAAAAAAAAAAAAAAAAAAAAAAAAAAAAAAAAAAAAAAAAAAAAAAAAAAAAAAAAAAAAAAAAATCTATAAAAGGATATTATAAATGATTAAAACAGTAAACTATATATTTGTTGTATATATTTACATATAGCATATATCATGGACTTACCTTATAGGTATAAATAATGTTTCCATTTCTTTCCATGTTTAGTACACGTAAGCTCTCATAAACTGTTTCTGAAACACCTGGAACATATAATGGCAGGCTAATATTCAGAAAATGATCCTATCATATCCAACAACAGACTATTCATGAAAGAAATCAAGTTCAAAACTATGAGCTGGTAGTCCTGTTATACAGAGTTTACAAGCAGGCAAACTTTATCCCATTAGAAGTCAAAGTAGGGAAGGTGCTAGGGAGGTGGTATACTCTGAGTACATTGATAAGCTTGTGGAGATATTCAGTGTGGGATATACTGTCCTGACCTCTTCACTTCATACTCTTTTATATGTTGTACCTCAATTGTATGCTGGCTTTTCTTTATGCATTCTGAGGCTACACCATTAGTGGCATAGACTTAGAATTATACTTTTCCTGTGGACCCACCCCTGTCAGGGATTCAGCTGAGTTCTAGATATTTGAGTAGTAAATTAAAATAAGATTTTTTTTAAAGCAGGGCACAGAGGCGATGGCTCAATGGGCAAAGTGCCAGCCAAATATGCATACAGACCTGCATTCAGATCCCCAGCACCCATGTACAAAGCCAGGCTGCGTACATCTGCAGCTCTCTTGCTGGAAGAGTGGATCCACATGGATTCTCTAGCTTGCTGGTCAGCCAGCGTCGGGGGGCGGGAGTTAAGTGAGAGACTATGTCTCGGGAAAGAAGATGGAGCACAATAGAGGGCAACAGCAGCATCTGCTATCAAGAACCACCCTGGCTGCACCCCCTCCCACCCGCAGCCTCCCCACACACACACACCCACACCCTCCATCCCACCTGTACCCTCAGGAAAAGAAAGAGGAGAGAAGTGGAACTGGAAGTAGATAAGTACTGGTCTGGACTGAGAACATTTCATCCCCTTACTGAAGGGGCTTCTGTCATGGAATATTGGTTAAAGATGTGTTACATTCTTTCATGCTGCGGAACATTTGTTTAATGATGCAACTTTGTGTTACATTATTTTATGTTGCATTTGTTTAACTCTGCAAAGCTGTGTTGCTTTGCCTTATCTAAAGCACCTGATGGTCTAACAAAGCGCTTAAATGACCAATAGCCAGGCAGAAGAAAGGAAAGGACGAGCTGCAGGCAGAGAGAATAAATAGAAAAACTCTGGAAGGAAAACGCAGAGGAAAATAGGAGAGAAGGACATTGGGGGCCAGACACACAGCTACACAGCAAGCCGCAGACTAAGAAGTAAAAAAAAGTATCTAGAACAGAGAAAGATAAAAGTCCAGAGGCAAAAGGTAAATAGGATACTTTAAGAAAAGCTGGCCAGGAACAAGCCAAACTAAGGCCGGGGCTTCATAAGAAAGAATAAGTCTCCGTGAATTTATTTGGGAGCTTCATGGAGGGCCCCCAAAGAGTCAAATAGTTACACAATTAATTAATTAAAAAAACTTCAGAGAAGTTTCTGTCAGGAGCCTGCCTAGGATACCTGAGACCTGACAAAGTTCCCTATGAAGGACACAGTTAGGAAAAAGGGCAATTTCCTGTGAGGCCTTCCAAGTACAGCTTTGTAATTGTACATGTTCCAGTGTGGAAAAGCACACCTAAGCTTTTCAGCAGGAAATAGACTTTATTCATTCAAGAATTTCTTTTCTTTCCTCTTTAAATCCTTCTTTGTGCTTACACAGTGACACAGACATTCTGGATATGACTGGTGTGGTATTTTTTCTATTCTTTACTGTTAATCCCTCTTGACTCATGTTTACAGTATAATTGTGAGCAGAATCACTTCTTGGCCCTTCTCATTGGGTTTGTGGTCCAGTCTGTCTCAGGTCACACCTACACTATTTGTGTTCTGCAACTTGCTTCCATATGTTCTTTTTCTATCCTTTATTAGTTAGACCAAAAGTTGTAGTTTGGGTGCTCAGCATTATGTTTTCATGTTACACGGTATCCAGGAATATGATGCAGTTTAACCTCTGCACACTCAACAAGAGAGAAGCTGGAAAAGGCCTTGGCAGGATCTCCTGGAGCTGAACACATATGATTCAGTAAGTTTACTGGTACCTATGTCCCAATGGCAATCCATACATATGTTCAGCAAAAGGCAAATCTGAGCTACTGTATTTCTCAGTAGCCCAAACTGAATCCCCTAGAATGCCTACCAAGATCTAAACAATGGAATATACTGTGACAATGAGAAAGAACTAACCATAGCAACACACAAAAGTAAATGAGCAAAGTCAAGCATGGTGGTTGTTGCACACCCTTAATCCCAGCACCCAGGAGTCAGAGGCAGGAAGGTCTCTCTGAGTTTGAGGCCAGCCAGGTCTACATAGAGAGACTATGATTTGAAAGAAAAAAAAAATGAGCAAACCACAAAATCTCCATAACCACTGAAAACCAACTGCTTTACTTGGAGCATAGAGGACCGACCTCCATGAAGCTAATGCCTTCTTCCTCTTGGGAGTGCTGGCTCTTAGGGCTTCACTCTAGGGAAACTGACTGAACCGTGTGTCCTTACAACTTGTGTACTTTCCAATAAACAAATTCACCTTCTAGAGCAGGACATAAAGACCCTTTGTACAAAATGTTTAACTTAAAATTTAACTGCCCATCTTCCAAGTTTTGATTCTACTGGTAAAAGACTTAAACAGTGGTTTGTAGAATATTCTTGACTATGATATAAAAACTGGTATTTTTAGCTTCCTCAAAAACTGTTAACAAATAAATTGCTCAAACTTGGTTGTTCAAATATGAATAGAGTATCTAGACATTAGAATGTTACATTGATTATGGAAAAATTAAATGTTTAGATAAGTATGCAAAACATCCTATAGCACATTCAGCTTATATTTCTAATTCAAAAGAAAAAGAAAAACAGAATAAAAGCAAAAATATGAGAGAACTGGGCACCAGAGCTAGAGCTGACATGAGAATCTTTAGAGAAAGTGCAGGTTCCACAGAGACTTGGTCATAACCCTGAAGTTGCTCTTCCTGCATGTCACGAGACAGTTATGTAAGAACCCTGCAGTGGGGATGTAGAAGTGGTTTATAGACAGGTATATATTTCCACTGAGTTGTCAGAATCACTTCACACTGATTTTAAAATAGATGGATAATCATCTGATCTCACAGCAGATTCAGTCAGCTGACTGCTAAGGACCACTTCACGATGTGTGCTTATTTCCATGGCACAGGCACTTTGGCTCAGGTTGATAGGTTGAGTTCAGTTGCCACAGTGAAGACATGGTGCAGGGTTCTCTCAAACACACAAAAGGACAGAGACAACAGTGAGGATTACAGAGGGGATTCTGTAACAGCTGAAGAGTTCAGCAAGCTCACTCCCATCCTGCAAAGATGCAAAGCTTCTAGAATGCAACATGTCAATATTTTGAGAATTCTTTTCTTTCAAGTGTATAAGGGTGCTTAAAAGGTTTCAGCTAAGATAAGAAATCTCTTTACAAGAAAAATTCTTGGCAGAACATCTATTTTTAAATTATTAAAAAAATTTGCCACCAAATACAGATTATAATCATCATGTGTGTGCACATATTTACATTCATAAATGCATAATACATACACCATGGGCACTCAGCTCTACCTGCATTAGAAACATGAGAGGGGTCTTTTAAGGAATGTTCCATCAAGATATTCTTATCTTAAAACTATATATTACATTGTACTTGTTTATTTGGTGTGTGAGAACAGGGGGAGGAGAAATAGGGAGGGCGGGCGGGAGACACATGTGGCAGAGGACACCTTGGAGAAGCTGGTTCTCCCTTGCAACCTGAGAGACTCAGGTCATCAGGCTTGGGGCAAGCGTCTTTACCTCCTGGGCATCTCACCAGCACAAGTATTCTGGTCTATAAGAGTCTGTGTGGGGAGCACTCTCAAGTATTCTGGTCTGTAAGAGTCTGTGGGGAGCACTCTCAGGTATTCTAGTCTATAAGGGACTGTGTAGAGCACTCTTGAGTATTTTGGTCTGTAAGAGACTGTGTGGGGAGCACTCTCGGGTATTCTGGTCTATAAGAGACTATGTGGGGAGCACTCTCAGGTATTTTGGTCTAT
>PVIH01020677.1:16193-31803 GCA_004025045.1 Sigmodon hispidus
GAGCACTCTCAGATATTCTGGTCTATAAGAGACTGTGTGGGGAGCACTCTCAGATATTCTGGTCTATAAAAGACTGTGTGGGGAGCATTCTCTTGTGTGTCAAGTTCTCCCAGATAGTTTTTACTGGATGACATTTATTACCTACCACAGCTAGAACTTGGACTAGACCATGGTGTAAACATAATACAGAGGATTGAAAGGAATAAAAATGTGTTTGTGGATACATTATCTAGTGCTAACTCTAGTTGGACTTGTGGCTTTCATGTCAAGGGTCTGTGAAATGGATGCATTTGGCAATGCTGGAAATTTAGGATGATGTCTCAGCACACAGCCCATTTGACCCTTCCTTTCTGGGTTAGCTGCTCATACTTCAACACACCCTTCTCTAAGAAGTAGTCAGCAATGTCTTTGCTTAGTTACTCATTCTGACTCTTCCCCCAGTAGAGTATCTTCGGAAAGTCCAGAGGAGGAAGTTTGGCAATTTGAAATGAGGAAATATGGTTTAATTTTACAGTTCAGTATACTCTGGGATCACAATAATGCATTCTGATAAGGAAGTCACTTGCATAAGTGAACCTGCTAAAGAAAGTCTGAAACACACAAAGTATTGTGATGTCTGAGGTAAGAAGAAACAGAAGCTGGCTTCCCAAACAATCTTGTTCATTCCAACTCATTCTTTGTTAAAGCGGATTTCACATCACGGGAAGATGTTTGCTAAATGTATAAACTTTATCCAAACTGCTATGAGACGAAAAATTGAAGTGATTTTGTCTTCCTAATGACAGTACTTCGAGAGGGGAGTCATACAGTTTTACAAAAACATGTAAGCTAGCTCTCAACACACAGACCCAAAGGTGGTCAAGGAGGCCTTTAGTCTGCAGACAGTCCACCCTGTCCCTCAGGCTCCGCAGACCAGGTTCTATAGTCCCAATCAGGAATAGTGTGGTATAACGTATTTCATACTCTGGATGAGATGAGAAGGGGCAAGCATGGGGTGACTCTTAGGAATCAATAAAACGAGAACTGAGAATTAGAAAAGAGACTAGGGATCCAGGAAAGGAAAAGTATACAGGAAAGACAGTGGCAAAAAAATGGTGGGACAGAAAACCTCATGACTACAGCCACCGTCCCATCCCCAGATCTGTCTGCAAGATGATAGACAAGAGGAAAGAAGGAAGGGCGGGCTTCCAAGTCAGTTGCCTGGCAAAACAATCAGTCTCCATGCAAGGAGTATAAGGTTTAGAATCACTCTGCTGTGTCACAACTTCAGGCCTAAGCAAAGCAGAGGAAAGTGCAGGAAAGAAAACTCAGGTTCCTCCTAGAATTATGCAGGTGTCCCCTGACAATATTTGAACTTATGCTTTTTTAAAGTGGTGCAAAATCAATACAAAATATTTAGTAAAGACACCACTGGGATGGCAAAGTCAGGGACCTCCCATATGTCACTCCCATCTCTGCAGAGAATGGCTAAATAAAGCTGAGTTCCTGTGATGCACTGTTTCCCAGGAAATGCTTAGACCTATGAGATTACCGCTGTAAGAGACTGAAGACAGAAGAGAGTCCAGGGTAGGGTAGGGAAGTCCAGCTTCCAGGCAGGCCCAGTGGCTTCAGATGACCCTGAAGCCTGGGCAGGCTGGGGGTGGAGCTCCACACTCAACTTGGTTGCCAGAGTAGTCTCATGATGAATCAAAACAGGCCTTTTACACTCTACTGCAATGCCTCACCAGATGCAGGCACTTGAAGAAACCAGGCTGGGGACAGTCCCTGAAGGAGGTGACAACACTCATAAGACCAAGGGACGGTTCTTCTTTGAAAGGACAGTCCATACTATAAAATACTGTACCTGGTGAAAAATGATAATTTCTGTGTAGCCAGCTGACCCCAATAAATCATACAATACTGAAAGGAAATAAGTGGAAAGAAAGTATGGTATGCTTTCCATTTACTTGAAATTTGGGTAAAAACTGGCTTAAAGCTATCAATAAAGTGAAAAGAATGTTGAAATACAAATATTTAGGTAGTCACCTCTGGGGATTAAGATGAAGAATCAGATGGGGGTGCATGTACACAGGATCCTACCATTCACCTGGAGTTGGATAGTAGGTACACAGGCTTTTCTAAAATCACTACTTAGAGGTAACATACATTAAAGTATTTTATGTAACTATTTTGATTTTTGTGAATATTTGCTCATTTTGTTTCAGGAGAGACCATATTCCTAAAGCTCAGAGTCAAGAGTACACATGATAATCAAATCTGGCCTCCTTCCCCTCAAGCCCTTGTTAACTACATTTCTATTCAACAGTCGCTAAAGTCCCCTGCCTGGCATAGTCAAGCTCATTGGCTATTTTGGAAAGAATATATCATGTTTCATGAGAATTAATTAGTGTCACTAAAATTTTTTTAATTTGTTAACGTAAAAATATTAACAGGGCCAGTGAGATGCTCAGCAGGCAGATGTGCCCGACAGTCCAGTCTTCATCCACAGGTCTCATGGTGAAGAAAAGGACCCTGTGAAAGTTGTCCTCCAGTGTCCATATGCACGCTGTGACATGCACACACACACATTTGAGCACACAGGTACATACACACACACATGCAACACACAATAAATCAATAAATGGATGCAATTTGGGGGCATATTAAGACCAAATTTTAAAAGTTTGAGTATGCAGAAAGCAGACACATAGTTATTGGTAGTGTTACTCCTAATTAAGTTTTAAAAGCTGGCACTTCAAAAAATGTTTACATAAGTATGTTTAGTAACAGATGCAGTATAAATAAAGTCTAATTTCAGATTTTTCTGCAAAGGCTGAGGGGTGTGTGTGATGTGCCTGTGTGTGTGTGTGTGTGTGTGTGTGTGTGTGTGTGTGTGGTCTCACAGCGGTGAACGCACCTGTGTAGACCAGATGTTGATGGCAGGCATCCTCCTGAGTGGTTGAACATAGCCCTCAGGAATTCAGCCAGCGGGCTGGCGGGTGCCTCAGGATCCTGCTGTCTCTCTCTTAGCAGCCTAGGAAGGACAAGTGTGCTGCCCCCACTCACTGTGAATGCTGGGGGGGGGGGAGTTAAGCCTGGGTTCCCACACCGGGCTGCCCCCCGCCCACTGTGAATGCTGGGAGGGAGGAGTTAAGCCTGGGTTCCCACACCGGCTGCAAACACTTCACCGGCTGAGCCACACGCAGCCCCTAGCTTTGTTTGTTTTAAGCTCGGTGGTGATTTTCAAAGGGGATCACAGGACTGTGACTCACCACAGTGCTCTGAGACACACCAGTGTACAATGTCAAGAAAGCTAGATTTTTATTGAAATACCAAAACATAGGTTTATAATTCTTCACAGTGAGTAAAAGTGAGTGAAAGATGCAAGAAAGCCAAAATCTACTGAAACATAAGACTGTGGCATTTTATATTTCACCAGCTTCTAATCTGCAATCACCAGCCATTTAGTCAAAAATGTGGGAACTGGGAAAGGAAACAGACTTGGAGTTGCTTATAATATTTCAAAAAGTTAAACCTTCAAAAGCTTTAACAAAGTAAGTGAATCAGAAGCTATACAAACCTTTAGTAAAGTTATAATGTTCTTTATTGATGACTAGCAGTCAATGTGCAAAGACAAGGGAATCCACAAATGCTCCTGTGGTAAAGCATAGACATAAACATAACTTCCACAAGAGATCAGAAGAAAGAAATTGTGGATATGGGTAATTTGATGTGCCCCGCCCCAATCCACTGACAGTCTACAGTGTTTAAGAAAAAACAAAGGTAGGAAGAGGTGAGCACGCACAAGGTGAGACCCATAGGTGCCATTAAACCCCTAAGGTGCTTCCTTATTTACGGCCTTTATAAAGAAAGGAAAAACTTAGGAAATCGCAGACCCTCAATTCTAGAAATGCAGTCACTTTCCACTCCCTCACCAGAAGAGTCACAGCGTCAGAAACTTCAATTGACTGGGAGGAGGCTAGGGCAGGAAGCTGAGCATCCCTGCCTCCTGGCTGCTAGAGGTGCAGGGGTGGGGTGAGGCGGGTGTTGGGTGTGTGCTTGGTGGCTCTTGAGCAAGCTGTTGTGCCTTTAGAGCCTTACAGACCCTCAATCCCCTGCATGCTGATTGAAAGGGCACTCTGCCCTCTCTGCATCACACCTGGAGCGACATGTCTGTCCTATAAGCAAGCCACCAGCGCTGTTCCAGGAATACAAAATCTGTTCCACAGATAAACAGCAAACGTCTTTAACAACATCAATAAAAATAAAATAAAATAAAATGAAAATAAATTAACTAATTTAAAAAAATTCCACTGGATTCCTCTCCTCAAAAGCTAGGAACGCTCAGCATCCTCGCCGGGACAAGCTGTGTGATTGTTAAGATTCACAAACGGTCGTTTTCTTGATCACTACAACTCGTCTCCATTCGGTCAACCTACACCTCGTGGCGCTCCTGGTCCTAGCTGAGTCCTGGGGGAGGGCTGGGGGGGGTGGACGATGAGGCTGACCCCCGCCAGGTGACGCCGCATCGGGTACCACTGGTCGGTGCCCCGTGGGGATGGCACCCGCTGCACAGAGCCCCGGAGCGTCTCTCAATGCCTGGCCCCAGCCCGCCTGCCCCCTCCAGGACGCGGTGACGCCGCATCGGGTACCACTGGTCGGTGCCCCGTGGGGATGGCACCCGCTGCACAGAGCCCCGGTGCGCCCGCCCTCCCGCCCCCGCCAGGACGCGCGCCCCGCACCTGCGCCGCCTCCTTCGGCAGCTGTCGCCCCCTGGACCGGCAGACTCGGGAGCACGTCCTCCCGCACGTCGAAGTGGGCGAGCAGCCGCAGAGCCATGGCTCGCACGCAGCAGCCGGGCGGACATGCCGGGCCCGGCTCTCACGTCGCAGCGCTGCAGCCACCTCTCCTTCCTCCTAGCTTCCCGCAGCAGCGGCTTTCGGTTCTGGGCGGTCCAGCCTGGAGGATCCCGAGCACCGCCCCTTCCCGGCCGCAGCCTGCGCCCCGGACCAGGCCTCTCCCTCTGGGGTGCTGGCGGGGAGCAGTCGCAGGGCCCCGACGGGGTAGCTTAGCCCGCAGCTTCCTGACCGAGCATCAGTGCATGGCCAGGCTTTCTTCTTTAGCCTCGGTCATGTCCACCACTTAGCTAGGGCCGGGTCACCGAGGAGACTCTCCTGAGCTGCGGTGTTCAGAGACACGGTGAGGGTTAGTTTACCAGTCTGGGTTCTCTTTGTCTTCTTTCGTACTGGCTTGAGGAAGTTGAGCTGTCTGGGAGTGCCCTGTGAACCTTCGTAACCCCATCTATTCCTCTACAAAAAATCATAATCTAGCACTCTGGCTTTCTCTGCTTTACCGTTAGTAAGCTTGGCCCTGAGTCATGTCATCCATCCTGTACATCAGTGTCTGGTTATTAATTACTGTTGCTAAAACTGAAATAGCCTTAGCCTAAATCGTGCCTCGTGCTTATAATTCTAGCACTTTTTAAGCTGGGGCAGGAGAATAGCTTCGAGATCATGGCCAGCCTGGGCTAAAGTGAGAGTTGGTGTCAGAAAACAAACAAACAAACAAACAAACAAACAAACAAAAAAACCAGATACCGAGTTAGCCTCATATTTCAAGGCAGAAAACCAACAGTTTACAGCCCTAGGAAAAAAACTGGTCTTTACCCAGCCCTGGAGCCCTTTTTCCCAGAACTTAAACTCTCTGGTTGCTCCCACCCTCCTGCCTAGAACAATCCCCAGGTCCTCCCAGCTCTTGCTCTACGGAGTCTCCTCCTCACACTACAGCCCACGTGACCTTCCTGACCCTAGAGCGGCATAGCTAAGCATTTCACGGAACCGAGGTAGACTTCTGAGATACCAAAATGCAACTTTGAATCTTGAAATAGCTCTCCAGCCCCGCCAGTGGCTGAAAAGGTCGCCTGGAGGAATGAAAGGTTGTATTAATCAGCTAAAGAATGATTTTTTTCACTTGTGTCTGTCTACAGTTGAGATTTCACAACTATGGCTTCCAGAGTTACCCTGAGGAACTGTCTTAGAGTGCAGGGTGGTTTCTGGCTTGTAGCTGGACAAGGCTCAGAAATATTTTCGAACCCAAGTCTTGCTGTGGTTTGAAAACTACTTGATAGGTGGAGAAATCTTGATTTTCCTCTAGAGAGTATCTCCCAGAGGGCAGTAGTGGTTTGTATATATTTGCAATTTGTATGAAGATTTAAGAGAAATCTAATGGTAGAACTGGCTGTGAATACAGGGGAGCCTGGAGGGGCTACCATAAGATTTTATAACAAATCAAACCTGGTAGCTTTGTTATGCACACATGTCCTCGTTTGCATATTTTTTAAACTCACTGTCTCACATTAGCAGTTTCTGTGTTTGTCAAGTCGGATGGGTTGGCTGTGTTTGGAAGATGCTTATTTAACAGGAATGTTCCATTTAAATATCCTAACCCTATCCTGACCAAGAAAGGTTCTTAAATCAAGATTCCCTTGCTTGTACAAAAACCCCTGGAAATTACTACATTTAAGAAAAGTAAAGAGGCTGAGAAATAATAAGCAAGAAAGCAGAAAGATGTAGGCAAGCACCACACAGCCGCATGCACCAGCATGCCTGGATGCTCCTTAAGAAGCCTAAGAATGCTTCATGATGGTCCTCAGAGTCTGGATAAGTGGGATAGGAACCACAAAGATTTCTACTTCAGGCACCAGTCATAGATGTGACTGAGGCCTGAATGTTATGGAGGGATCTAATTGTTCTCTGGCTTTACCGCGGGAAACACATGTCTACTACAATAAATCTAACCAAAAATCTACAGTTGAGGGGTTCATGGGGCCTACTACTATTATTTTGCTATATGGACATAGTAGCAAACGGCTTTCTAAATTCATGTCTCTGTACCCACACTCTCTGACTTCATCAAAGAGAAGTTTCTTTGTAGATGGTGATTAATGCAGGCACTCACAACTCATCAAAGTGCAGAGAATAAGTATCTATGGAGTGCACGGCTACATATGATATGTCTGTATCACATCCTTTCTCCCCAAGGTCTAAGGACCATTGAGGAAGAGGAGGGGAAAACACTGTAAGAGCCAAAGATCAGGAGGATTGGACCAAAACAGTGTCTTCTAGACCTGCACGACTGCTGTACTCACAGCAGCTGTGGTTGGCTGTAAAAGACCTCTAAAAGATCAGCCAACATAGAGCATTCTCAACATGGAAGTGGGAAGGAACATGAACTCTTGACAGTCAACGGCCTCTGGGGAAGACATACTCAGTTTTCTTTAAAGATGTAGATCTAAAAGAACATTTTTAAAATAAACTCATGTGAGTTGAATTAAATAAGCTTGAATAAACTAAAAAACAAACTTCATATTTGGGGAATTATGCCTTAGAAAGGATGGTCAGGAACTTTCTTCTTAAAAATTACAGAATTTAGATTCTAAATTAGTCAATTAGATTCTAAATAGTACATGACCAAATTCTTCCACACTGCCTGGAAAATAATGATGGTCTATACCAAAGATATTTTAGTCCTTTACAGTGAGGTGGTTTCTTATGCAGATATTAAAAATGTTGCTTTCCCAACGAAATTTACTTTTTTTTTCTGAGACACTTTCTCTGTATAGCCCTGGCTGTCCTAAAGATCTGCCTGCCTCTGCCTCATGAGTGCATGGATTAAAGGCATGCACCACCATTCCTGGCTGCAATTTACTTTTAATAGAAATAGAAAATGTTTAAAAGATAAGTATTTATTGTGATAGTCCCTATGGTTTGCCAAAGCCCATTTGTACAGAATGGCACTCAGAGCTGAGATCCCAAGAAGTTAATAAAAACCAAAATTAACCACAAATTAAACACACAGGTTTTATTCCTCACCCATCTAGGGGAGGGTAGTCCAAAGCTCAGAGGGCAGGTTCCTGCAGTTCCCTGGGCCTGAGCTCATTTTAGCTCTCATGTCAGCAGACTTTGACGAAACACTTGTCTTCCTGGGTCAAGGTGATTGTGACAAACCAAACATCATGCTTACATTCTAGAAATCAAAAGGAAGATGGAAGTTAAAAGGATATCTCCCAAAAGTTCGACACATTTTTTTAACCATTTTTGCTTATATAGCATGGCTTCCAGATGTGTGCATTTATGGAACTTCTATGAGTGTGAATGTGTGTGTCCCTGTGATATATATTCCTGTGGGGAGGGGTATAGCTAGCCCCTTTCATTTGTTTTTATTTTCTCTTATTATTTATTTATTTCAGATCCTTGCTTGTTTTCTAATAAGAGAGAGCAAGAGAGGGTGTAGATTTGAGTGGGTGGGAGGGCTGAGAGGAGAAACCATAATTAGAATATACAGCATAAAAAATCTATTTTCACTAAAAAAGAAAGAGGTATTTATATTCCATCATTTCCTTTTAAGTAGCTAATCTGATTATTATTAAAAATATATCATTTTCCAATCTTCTTACTGTGTCTTGCATAAATGTTCATCCCCTTTCCTTCTTCCCTTTATTCCCGTCCCCTTCTCTTTCTGAGTGAGTCCCCCCCAAAACTATCAGGGCAGGCTAAGAAAAATGTCTATGAAGGTGAAATTGAGAGCAAGTGTTGGTCAATATTTGGATGCCAGAGTTCAAACAGGATAAAGAGAATCTGGACCAGGGTATGTTCCCTAGCAAGAAATGTAACATCAGAGGCTGTCTGAAGAGAGTGAGGCATCCAGCATGGGAAACCAGATTTCAAGCCACTCAAAGAAAACATCTTAGAGATGATGTGGCAGCTAAAGAGGAAGACTGGGTCTTCACCTGAGGATGGATCTGCTGGGTAAATACACTAGAAACCACGGGAAGAGAGTATGACGATAAAACGGGAAACCAACAGTCAAAAGCCATATCAGTATACCAATCAGATCAATTGAAAGTTTGATGCCTAGCTTCCAACATACTTCTTAAGTGTGGAGCATACCATTTCATCAAGTTACAGGAGAGTATCATCTCAAGAAATAAATAAGCCTAACCTAATCTTAAGGGAACATCATACAAACCCAAGTGAAGGCATGCCACAGAATAATTAAAGTATAATCTCCAGAAGTAGGAAGGTGTAAACAGGAAAGAGTGACAGGCTGTTCCAAACAAGAGGTCACTGATGACAAGGGGGTACACAGGTAAAAAATGAGACTTTATTCAAAAATTAAAAGAGGTCACTGAAAAGACGTGTCGAGTTTCACTCAGCTTTTGCCTGGGTCCTTCTTCTGTCAAATCAATTAGGAACCCAACTAAATAAATTTGAGTGAATCTGAGGATTTAGACCTCACTGATTTATCTAAGTTAATTTTCCGATTTCAATGTTAACACAATAGCTAAGACAATGATCTTGTTTGTAAATAAATATGTACGTACTAATATATTTCGGAGTAAGTGAGCATTAGGTCACCGATGCTCATTTGTAAATAAATACATATGTATTAATGTATTTTAGGAGTAAGTAGACATCAGACCATCAATCTCATCAGAGTAAAATTTTTTTCTATGACTTTGTGATTATTTTAAAATGAAGGCATTAAAAAAAAAAAAAAGAAACTTTATTTATTTGCCCAGAACTGGGAACTGGAACTACAGACAGTTGTTACCTGCCATGTGGATGCTGGGAGTTGAACCCCGGTCCTCTGAGCCATCTCTCCAGCCCAATGAAGGTATTTTGTAAAGCAAATTTTTTTATTAGAATAATCATTGTTTCACAAGGCTTGAAAAGTGAGTTTTTTTCCTTGTGAGAGATTATTATCTTCAGTTGATAATTTGTTTTCTTTTGTAGACTTTAAGCAGTGATGTATGTGGTTTGAATCAAAACACTGAGTTATTAGTAGACACAAGGTTTAAGACTGTGCCGCATTTCCCTACTGCAAACTGCTAAGTAAAGTTGCATCCTTATTAACCTTTATTAGGTGAAGGTGAAGGTCATTCTCCAAAACTGGCTAAAAATATCCCATAGTCAAAAAGAAAAAAAATACAGAAAGCAGCATAATGGAAAATTTTACCTCTTTTTTTTTTTTTTTTTTTTTTTTTTTTAACTGTCTTTTCTCCCAAACAGGAAACTTCCACTAACTAGCTTCAAGGGGAAAAAAAATCTTAACATTTAACTTGTCTTTTCCAAAGCCAACAATCAGGTGACTTTATTTCCTAGGAAAATTGATGGCAAATAACACATATCAATTACAAAGAGATATTCATTCCAAAGTATATGTTGACTTTATAAAAATGCTTTGTGCATTCCATAAACACCACTTTGACATTTTAAAAATAGTGTAACAGACATTTGAATGTGTGAGGCAGATTTTTAATGTCCAATTGCCATGTGCCCTGTGCATAGAATTTTTTTTTTTTTTGAATTTCTGAACACCCAAGAGAATATCTAAAGTAATTCATTAAAATCTTGGCAACCAAGCCCAGCCCCGGCTTCCCCTGAAAGTTGCCTTTACTGGAGCTGAATTCTCCCAGAGGGTACCTCCACAGAAGATCCATTGTCCTCCAGCCTCTCTCTGCAGGAACCCAGTTAGCTACCAAGAGTCTGACATAAAAACCGAGTAAGTAAAATTCCCATCTTCAGAGAGGTATGTGTTCTTTTGAATGCCCTAGGAAAAGACATTTGATTGGAATTAAATTGTGCCATGCAATGCTCCACCTCTTGGGAATCTGCTGTCAACTGGGGAGGAAGGGGAAGGGCTGGCTGCCTGCAGCTGCTGAATCACACAGCTCTCCTCTTGGAAAGATTTAACAGTAGAAATCCATGGTGACAATGTGAAAGAAGAGACATATCTCTTTGCGAAGAACATTGCATCTTCTGAGTGTTTGCACCTGTGTGCAGTTCTGAGTTTGTTAGCAGTGGCTGTGTGTCTTTCCATCTGACTTTGCTAATTGGGGCTGGAAAATGTTTGCCTGACACGCCACTCCACTCCACATAGCCTCTCCCACCCCAGTTTCCTTCCAATGCCTATCTCTTTGCTGTCTTTGTTCTCAGCACAAAATAGTCCCTGCAAGCATTGGTCAAAGTTCTGTGAGTACACAATGACTCATGAGCTGAAGATCGCTCTTCCTTAAACAGCTTCTCTTAAAATTCCAATTGTGGTTTATTTTTTATTTCTCAGAATCATTGTATACAAAGAATGTAATCTGGGCTGAGGTATATTTTAACAAGTTACTGTATCACAGAAATTTTTTTTAAAGATTTTGCTGTGCCAAGAAAGTGAACCTTTGGTGCCTTCTCTGTGTTCTTAATACCAAAGAAGACCCAGGCAGTTAATCACTAAAATGCCCCATCTCAGCTCACCTAAAAACCTCTAGCATCTGACAGGAATTTGTGAAAGTTCTGAAATGTGCAAGTATCATTAAAAGTTTCTATTACAGTCACACTAATGTTCCCTGTTATGTTTGAGATAGATAAACATATGGACAGACAGATGGACGGATGGACAGACAGACAGGTAGGTGGATAGACAGACAGACAGACAACAGATAGATTAATGTATTTAAAGCCTCTTCATGCTTAAAACTCTATCATTGCAGACTTTTAGCCTACTTACCTCCTCTTTCACACATTAAAAAAAAAAATTCTGTGGGGTTGGAGAGATGGCAAAGTTGGTAAAATTCTTTCTTGCACAAACATTGGACCTCAGTGCACAGGACCCAGCAGCTACCATTAAAAAAAAAAAATCTAGATGTGACCACGTTAGGTCTCAAGCCTGGGACAAATGGCTGAGGTGCCTGGTTACCATATCAAAGCAGAGGCTGGCCACCAGGTTTTCCCTGCATCTCTCAATCCCCTAAACTTCTTGAGCCCAGGAGCTGGGCTGCCCTTCCTTGTGTTATCCAAACATTTTGCTATGCTGGTCCTTTATGGCCCTTTTGGTCTACCTTCTACCTTCCTGACCTCTTGGTCGCCCCTGCCCCCAATGTCCTCACATGGCCTGGCTACATCTGGTCACATCTACTCTGGACTCACCCAGATGTCCCTGCCTCTGGCTACTTTTGTCCTTTTATCTAAAGTGAACCTCCTCTACCATACCTAGGACTAGTCATGCCCTTTCCTTTTCATTTTTTCCTTTTCTTTCCTTCCTTCCTTCCTTCCTTCCTTTCTTTTCCTTCAGACCACAAATCTGTAATCTCACTGGTGGGGGTGGAGAGGCCAGCAAGTCTAGCCAATTGGAGAGTTCCATGTTCTGTGAGAGATACTATCTCAAAAAAACAAAGGAAAGAGGGACTGAGAAAGACACCTGACATCAATTGCCAACACACACACACACAGGGTAATCTGTTTCTATCATTCCAGGATGACAAATTAGCGATAACCAAAAATAAATAGATAGATAGATAGATAGATAGATAGATAGATAGATAGATAATTCCTCATCTCCTGCAAGGAGTTAAAACATCAGCAGCAGTCTCAGAATGATGGCATCCCAAAGCCTCTACTTTTTCCCTTCGTGACTGGCTTCCCAAATGTCCATCTAATCTGTACCCACTCTTGGGAGCAATTTGAGCAATTCCTTGTATGGGTGTTGTTTGATAGTATCAAAGCCTCATCGCTTAAGAAAAGCCTAACACTGACACCAGGCTGGCCAGACGCTTAGCTGAGTCTCAGGAGGGTAATGAATGTCAGGTACTGAATGTTGTCGGGGAACAGAGCCAGCAACAGCCTGAGAACTAAGGCCTGAATCTTGTCAGGGACCTGCCTCTGCTAGTTCTGTGGTATTCGAAATGTCACCTAACTTTTCTGGACTTGGTTTTGTATTTGTAAAATAAGAGGTAGATGTGATGTCACACACCTACAATAGAAGTGGGTGGAACAAGGACATTCTCAACAATATAGTGAGTCTGAGGCCATCCTGGAACACAGGGCACCACATGTCAAAATAAATAAATGAATAGAATAAAGACTTGGTAAACATTTCTTTCTGTGAGTCTCTATGTACATTATGTCAAAGCATCCCAGGTTAACATCCCAGGTAAGCATCCAAGATAAGCATCTCCGGTCAGCATCCCAAGTAAGAGTCTCAGGTAAGTGTCCCAGGTAGGCATCCCAGGTAAGTATTTAAGGTAAGCCAAACACCTTATCCTCTCTCGCTCACAGTCTCTGGTATTCATCTCATCTTATAATTAGAATCTCAATATTAAAATAAAGACCGGATGCCTCCAGTGGTTGTGTCCACACTTTCGGGATTCTTCTCCCTTAGTTTTCAAATTCATTTTAAGGCGTGTATGAAAACTAAAGTCTGCCCTATGTTGTTCTCTTTGATATTAAAAAGATGCCAGAAGGCCTCTTAAGTGAAGGTTTGCTTCCCTTGGGAAAACATTGATTCTAAGTATAATTCACCCCCAGTGTGACTGTTAAGCCTGTGGTCACACAGCTGAAAACCTGGGGAAGCCAGAGGCATTGCTGGACTCTACCATAGACTGAAGTGTTGGGACTCCTTGGAGACAGGTCACCAAGAGAAGAAATTGAAACATACATCATAGTCACATCCTGTTTAAATGAAAGACAAATTCTGTTTCCAGAAATTGATCTCTGTCTGAGGAAAAAGGAGCTGGGAGTGGGATACCAAGATGCCAGGTTCGGCTCACCCTGGAGTCAATCACATTGGCTTCTGGTGCATAGCCTGCTCCTGACTATCCATCTCACAGAGGACAGGAAGCAAAGAAGGAAAGTGTGTTAGGTGCACTAGGAGAGAAGAGAATCATGAACATCAGAGATCAACTCCTCCCCAGGCTCTCTGGGCCCTTCTCTCTTTTTTGGCCCAGTCCCAAGCTCTATTGCTGGGGGCTATGAAGCCAGAGAGGGAAGCTTTGTCTCCAGGGCACATAGTATTAACCACAAATTGGAATGTTTCCCCTTTTGAGACAAAACTGATGTGGAATGAGCTCTGAATCAGAGAGAATCATTACTGTTCCTAAATACAAGTCCTGAGCTGGGCCAGAAAGAGTCTGGGGATAAGGTCAGCCCACGATCTTTCGAACTCATAGACTGTCCAGTTCCTCACCTTAGGATTCTAATTCTAAGAGGCCCCTTTTGTAGGCATGAAGAAACTGTTAAAGCATTGGTTGCTGAGCTCCATCCCTAGAGTTTCTGATTTGCATTTCTGCTGTTCCTGAGTGGTGCTGATGTTGGTGGTCTAGGGAAGACAGCTCATACATGTCTGTGGTTCTAGTGACATGCGGGGTGACTGCTAAGAGATAGAAGGAAGCAGGAATCATCCCACTCTGGATTTCCAGCTTACATATATTCCCTGGGCTTTTCCTTACTGTTTCTCATACTGTTGATATTATTTCAGCAATTTCTAGGAAACAGATGCTGCTTTCCTTCTAGAAAAAAAAAACCCGAAAGTTCAATAATAGTTAAAATGATACTTTAGAGGAAACTGGTATATGCTATATGTCTCTAATATATACTGTTTACAAAACTGACAATTGCACTATAGAGATTGGATAACTTGACTTGATTTTCTCCTAAATCCTTTAAGAAATGCTTTTATTAGCATATATTAATTATACATGATTGATTTGACCTTGACTATATTAGTTACTTTTCTGTTGTGATAAACACCATGACCAGAAGCAACTTGGGGATAAAGAGCATATTTCACTTGTACATCCTGATCATGTCCATCACCTGGAGAAGTTAGGGCAGGAGCTCAAACAGGAGCAGAAGCAGGAAGTGTGGAGGAAGGATGCTTACTGACTTGCTCTCCACGGCTCTCTCAACTTGCTTTCTTCTCAACCAGGACCATCTGCCCACAGTGAGCTGAGCATCAATCATTCATCAAGAAAATGCCCCCACAGAATATCCTACAGGGCCATCTGATGGAGGGCCCCTCTTCCCAGATGACTCCAGCTTGTATTAAACTGACAAAACTAAGCAGCACACATGTCCTCCTCCCTGATACCCTGTCATGTCCTCTTGGAACCACTGCTTCCTTCCTCTTCCTAATCAGCCACCCTCTTCTATTTTCATGTCTTTTTATTTTAACTGCCCAATTATTTTCATTAGGATTGCTACCTTGGTTTCCTTTAACCGTCATGTTGGCACAGTCTATGGTCACTGAAGGGAAAGCCTCCATGGAGGAACTGCTCAGACCAGATTAGCATGCGGGCATGTCTTCAGGGCATTATTCTGATTATTAATTGATATAGGTACAGCCTACTGTGGGTGTCAACGTCCTGAGACAAGTGGTCCTGGGCTGTTTAAGAAAGACAGGTAAGCACAAACCTGTGAGTGAGCCAGAGCATGAAACAAACATTTCTGAACTGAAGAAATCTTTCCTAATTTTAGTGATCATTTCTGATCATGAACCAGAAAACTGCTAGCATGTATATGGCAATGGTGAGGGTGCTGCTCACTGTGCTAGCATGGACGTGGCTATGGTCAGGGTGCTGCTCACTGTGCTAGCATGGACATGGCTATGGTCAGGGTGCTGCTCACTGTGCTAGCATGGACGTGGCTATGGTCAGGGTGCTGCTCACTGTGCTAGCATGGACGTGGCTATGGTCAGGGTGCTGCTCACTGTGCTAGCATGGACGTGGCTATGGTCAGGGTGCTGCTCACTGTGCTAGCATGGACGTGGCTATGGTCAGGGTGCTGCTCACTGTGCTAGCATGGAC
>PVIH01020678.1:0-31580 GCA_004025045.1 Sigmodon hispidus
AGAGACCATTAGTGAGTGAGTACATCCCCTGCTTATCTCTCTGAGTTTGTGAGACTTCGCTCAGGAGGATATTCTCCAAATCCATCCATTTGCCTGTGAATTTTAGGATATCATTTTTTCTTACTGCTGAGTAGTATTCCATTGTGTAGATGTACCACAGTTTGTTAATCCATTCTTCAGTTGAGGGACATCTAGGTTGATGTTCTGAATTTTATATCAAAATTTACAAGATTGTATATGTTTTAAACTTTTTGCCATGATATTAATGATTATGTAAGTACTAATTGTAGTAAAAGGCTTTATCTAGCTTCCTGAACATTGTTTTGGGTTTGGATATCTTCTCAGTTTTCTGCAGTGAATTATGACAATGCCTACCTGTGACTTTTGAAGTCTTCAAAAGGAAGATGGTGCCCTACAATGATAATTTCACATGGACTATGACAATGCCAGTAGGCCAACAAACATCAACCAGAGATCAACTTTGGACTACAAACAACTCAGGACAAGTTCGGGATGGCTAGCTGAGATGATCCAGTCTCACAGATTACTCTCGCCAGGACTTGAGACAAGCCCTGCATTTTCCCATTATGCAGAGACTGGAAAACAAATGATACAGCCAGCTCTCTCAGGACAATTTTTGACAATTAACAAAAATTTTCTTTACAGGATCCCCTTAAGATGCCATCACCCTCCTACACACAGCAGAAAGTAAATTTAAGAACATAACACCCACATTCCCACGAAGCGAGGTGAGTGGTTTTTGGTCTTTTGATGGGTTATGGATAATTGTCATTATTTAGGATAATTGGTTATAAATTGTTATTGGTAATGATTAGGGAAAAGGCTGAACAAGGGAGATTAGATTCAGTGTTCTTGTTTGGAAAAAAAAAGAAGAGAAAAGGGGGATATAGATATGATTGCATAAAAGGGTAAATTATTGAATCTACTCTGAGAAAAAAGAGAACATAGATATGATAGGATATAAGGGTAGATATTGAATCTATTTTTAAAAGTAAGTAGTTTTAAATAATTTACATTGGATTGGATTTTTATATATTGTATACAAATTGTGTGTACTGATACAAAGTTGAGATTAATTTTGTGACTGTACATATATTTCTACTCTTGTTCAAGGTATTGTACCTACACAGCTCATCTAACAATGTAATACAAATTGCTAGTCCCTGAAAATGACTACTACCAACTAAGATATAAAGAAATGCAAGTTAGTAGTCATTACAATCAAATTTATAGTCATATTACATATGGCTACATCTAATTAGATAGTTAAACAAATATATTTTAGATAGACAGGTCATCTTCAAACACTACAAAATATGGTATTTAAGATATTTTAATAACATAGGTCCTTTTTATTAGGTACAATCATTTGGACTAACCAAAATAGAATAAATAATGGAGTATTTTCTTTGAATTTGTCAATTGTTAATAGACTGGACATTATTGATGTAATTATTACTTGTATATATTGTATACAGTTACTGTATCTATTGTATATAGTTTTTCTTATATTAGTTATAATCTTTCTTATTTTGACACAAAAGGGAATATGTGGTATAAGAGAATATATATGTGAATAAGATGATATACTGAATATTTAATAAAAATAGTCTGGAATATCAGAGGACACAGCGCCCACAGAGCCAAGCCATGAAGGTCAGGGAGTGGTGGCCCACACCTTTAATCCCATCACTCAGGAGGCAGAGGTTGGTCTGGATCTCCATTAATTCCTGCCTAACAGAGCCAAGTGGTGGTGTCACAGGCCTTTAATCCTAGCTCCAGGAAAGTTGAACCAGGAAGTGAGATAGCTAGGCAAGGAGAGAGACGAAGGAGTTCACTTTCCCCCGCTACTTCCCTTGTCGGCTGAGGACAGAAGTTGGAGTAAGAAAACTCGAAAGGATTTATGGAGACAGGCCTGAGGATTTGGCTGGGTGAGAAATGGCTGTGGTTTGTTTCTCTAAATCTCTGATATTTTTATCTTTTTCCCAATATCTGGTTTCAGGTTTTTATTATAATACCTAATAGAATTCATGAAATACCCCACATTCACAGTGGCATGCATGTGCCCTCCTTCACACATGTAAGATAAATAAAAAATGTAATTAAAAAAAATTAAAAATAAAGGCTGGACATAGTGGTGCATGCTTTTAATCCCAACATTCAGGCAGAGGTTGGTGGATCTCTGCAAGTTCAAGGACAGTCTGTGAGTTCCAGGACAGCTGGAGCTATGTAGAAAATCCTTGCCTTAGATAGATAGATAGATAGATAGATAGATAGATAGATAGATAGATAGATAGAAAAAACTGAACAAGAAGAGCCAGGAGGGTGCAGCTTTAGTCAAATGCTGACATATTCATGGAAGGCTTTGAGGTAAAAGGGCTCGCTCAGGTTATACGGTGATGTAATGGAATGCAGCTTTCCCTGGGCTGACATCCTCTTCTGCCCCCTGTGACACCAACCCCATGCCCTTCCCCAGACCTCTGATCCCGAGTCACCACCTTATAGCAGATCCTGCCCTCCTGCAGCACGTAGAGCCTCTCGGGTAGAGCTGCATAGAGCTGGCTGCTCTGGTTCTGCATTGTGTCCACCACCACAGGGCACTGGGGACTCCTGTCCAGCAGCAGATGTGCAGCCTGCAGGCGGTCCTGGAGGCTCCGATGCTGCCTGATGTCTACGTTGTTCTTAAAAGCCCATCCATCTGCAACAGGAAGTATAGGCTGCAGCCCCACGGAAGTGACATACAGTTCCCGTGGTCTAAGTCCACCTGCTTTTAACAGAAAGCCCTGAATAGCAGCACCCTGTTAGAAATCAGCCAAGTCTCCTGTCAGAGGTGAAATGCAGGACAACACAGGAGTTACCAGAACTCAAGTGCTACCTGGGATGCTGACTGGCAGGCCTCATGTCTTCAATAAGACGCAGTTGGACAAAGTGTTTCTTGACTGTTAACCTACATTTGAGCTACTGGGGCTTTGTTAGAGCAAGAGTCTGTCTAGGGAGTCAGTGACAGTGTAGCCCGCTCCCAGAATGCCAAGGCTGCAGGAGTCTCGACTGCATTCAGAGGAATAGGTTAGGGCAGTTGTTATCCAGGGGTGTGGTCCCCTGGGAGACTACAAGTCACTGGAATTTCCAGCCCTTCTCTAGGATAGAGGAACAGGCTCTGAAATGTGTGTTTTCACAGCATCCTCCATGGTTCTAATGTACGACTCTGAGTAACTGAGCAGTGATGGCGCACACCTTTAGTCCCAGCACTGGGAGGTAGTGGGATCTCTGTGAGTTCGAGGCCAGCCTGGTCTACAGAACAAATTCTAGGACAGCTAGGGCTACACAACAAAGCCCTGTCTCAAAAATGTACCACCACCACCACCGCTACCCCCACCCACCCATAGTTGACAACAGCAGTAACATTACAAACCCTACTGTGCAATCCAGACAATCTTCTCCTTTAACTGTTTCTCACCATGGTGTTCTTTCCAGCCTACAAATCTGCCCTTGTTTCTCTCCTGCCTAGATCTTTGATGGGTCCCTATCACCCTCAAGCTCCACCTGTGCTCCATGGTGTCTTGGCTTCAAAGGAGAGTGCCTGCAGGAAGGAGGGGTGGTATGTGTCCTGTTTCTTGCTGGATCCAGCATGAGCTTGAGCTTGAGCCAGGGCTGGCTGAATGTGGTTGAGTGATTCTGCGGGTAGCAATTGTTGTTCTAGGCTAAGGCAGAGAAACAAGCCTGAAAGTTGACGTGAGGTCACATGGCCAACACATGCTTGGGCAGGAACTACATCCAGGTCTAAAACCCAGTCTGTGGTTACCCCATGGTGCCCTGTGCCCCTGCAGCATACCTAGCTGGATAAACATGGGAAAACCAAGTAACTGACATTGGCTACAGGCCCCTGAGCCCCTAGGACTGGTGGACACTGGCTCTGCACACTTTCTTTCTCAAGTTCATGTCCAGTTCTGTGCCTGACAAAAGCAAGCATCTCAGAGCAGGGGTTGGGGAGGAAGAACTGACTTCTGTGGAGGAGCAAGATGCAGAGGTGATAATGTCAGGAGAGTGACAGGGAGCTTTTTCTCCATGTCAACAGGTCTGGGTTCTGGGTCTGACTTCAAGAAAAGTGCAGCATCAGGACCATGGGTCAGTGCCGCGGTGACACCACCCCCACCAGAGCTAGCAACTTATTCTTTTGGAAATAAATGCTGGGTTCTCTAGGACTAAGTTCCTCAAAGTATGGTGCCTGCCCCAGCTGCCCCACTCTACCTGGCCACACCTCAGCCTTCCTGCATCCCGATAGCATCTCCAGGTGACCTTATAGAAGTTTAAGAAGTGCAACATTGGATCTACTCAGCTCCGGCTAAGCTTCAGCTGTCATCTTGGGGACTGTGGACTTCTCAGTTTACAGAGATTACAGTCTCAGCGGACTGCCCAGGGCCCACTTCTCACAGAGACTCACAGTGCCTTGTGCTGGTACTCTTGCTTGCCTAAGCTGTTCTTTAAATATATATTTTGGGGAAGTTTAAATATACATAAAGCCACAGAGAAGAGCATGAGCATGCCATGCACTTAGGACTGCGTGATATTTTAAGTTGTCTTTCAAGTGTGCATGAGAACTGAAGCTCCCTTGGGTAAGAGCTCTCCTATATCAATGTTTCTCTGAGAATGGTCCTCACACCAGAGACCTAATCATCACCTAAAACTCAACTCAGATCTGTGAAGACATCTGCTTTCTAGAAGGAGTCCAGGAGCATGGGGGCTTACTAGAGTTTGGTGAGCTACAATCCAGACAGGCTATAATGTCTCTCTGATCTTAGGATATACCCTGAAAAATAGCTATAGGGCAGCCATTCTCATTTGTGACACATCACATCTCGGATCCTTGGAAATGTGCTCACACCAGTAGCCCTCCATGAATCCCCATTTATCTATGCTCCTCTTCAGACTTCTGCTCTACGTGCCCTGGCTGGAAGCAGACTGTGGAAAGAGGGGCAGTGGGAAAGCCTGGGCAGTGGGAAAGCCAGCACAGGGCTTCTCTGGTCCTCCCTCCCTCCCTCCCCCTTCCCCCAACTCTAAGATGGTCTTGGAAGGTGGGACAAGGAAGAGGGTAGGGAGGGTAGAGGCAAGGAATCTTTTTGTACCTGTTGCATGAGCTTCTTCAATGTAAATGATGAGGAAATCTGCTGTGGAGGCAAAGTCATCTACAAGTCTCTTGAATTGGTCAAATTTGAAAAGAAATGAAGGTCAGGTGCAGCTGCCGAAATTCAAGACCAGCGGCCTGTTGCCTGCAACAGAAGGAACCACCAGCAGCTAGGACTTGCACGGTTTTCTCTTACATGTAGCAGTTTCCCTCCTGCATTCGACCCTATGCCTTCCGTCCCTGTGGGATGAGTCCTGGGCACAGTGTAACGTCCACGCCTAGACACTGTGGCTGGTGGGGGCTAAGGTTAGCTTTTGTCCCCTGAATCCATAGGTTTTGTGAGGGGTCTCAATGACCACTGTAGATGCTAGATGGTAATTAAAATAACAGAAGAATCTCTTCCCCTCAGACTGTAGTTTATAAGGTAGGCAGATATCCGTCCTCTATGACACATGATTACTAATATTTAAAGTGAGTAGTTACACCCTTTTTTTTGAGACAAGGTCTTACTATGTAATACTACCTAGCCTAGAATTCACTATGAAGACCAGGCTGGCCTTGAATTTACAGAGATCTGCCTCTTGAGTGCACCACCATGCCTGGCAATTCTCTGTCATTTTCACAAGCATCTAGAGTTTATGGACTTGCGTCAGCAGCCACACATAGCAGGTCAGCAATGGAGTTCAAATGAACACTGACTTCTGGACTTTCAAGTCAGTGTTCTCCCTATGAAAAGCACCTCAGTTTCCTCCTGCACGATGGATATAATACATACTCTACAGGGAGCTGGAACGGTGGCTCAGTGAGTTAGAGCACTTCCTGATCTCACACAGGTGCTGCTCTTAGCACCTAATTAGGTGACTGACAACTACCTGCAATTCCAGTTCCAGGGATCAGATGGCCTTTTTTGGTCTCTATGGTATCAGTCACATATGCACATACATATACACAGGAACTCACATATACATATACAAATAAAAAAATCTTAGTATATACATTACAGGATTGTTATGAAGACAAAGTAAACTATTGCTGATGAAGACCAAATCTGCTGCCTGGCACAAACAAGATGCTCCGTAATTGTACACTATTACAAGGAACTTGTATCTATGCCTTGAGCTCTGAAGTAGTGAAATAGTGTGGAGAGCATCCTAAAGGGAGCAGGTGTGGGACCCCACTACAAAACAAAAGCTTCAAAAACAAATCTGGTACTGCCAAATTTGCTAAACAGATTCCTCATGCCTTCTCTCTCAGGTGGTCTCTCATCACCTGGCATGGTGTTTTAGTTAGTTGATGTAGGATGTATTTCTGTATGCTGGGAATAAAGAAACTGTCTTGGCCTATGGCAGGCATCTTAGAAGTGGGTGGGGAAACTGGAGCATAGATAGAGGAAGGAGGGCAAAGTCAGAGGAAGATGATCCAGCCACCCATGAAGTAAGATGTAAAGAAATAGGTAAGCCTCAGGCCACATGGCAGGATAGATTAAAGGAAATGGGTTGAATTAAGATGAAAGAGCTAGCTAGCAATATACCTGAACCATAGGACAAACAGCATGAAATCAATATAAGCCTTTGTGTAATCATTTGGGGTTAGTTGGTCTGGGACTGCAGGTCTATGGGTCTGGACTACCAGCCAAACAGTCCAGAAACCTCCTACTATAGATGGTGCCCAATGTAGGGCTTGAACTCACAACCTTTGGATTAAGAGTCTTATGCACTTCAGAAACATCCTTTTACAAATGGTGTTCCAACCTAGGGTCGAACACCCACATAAAGCCTGAGAAAGCTTAAAAAGGGTTTTAGAGCACAGAAACAGAGCCAAAAGTGGCTTCCAAGTTGTATCTCTGAAGTGGGTTGTAGTACAGAGTGGCATAGGGGCTTGAGCTACAAAATGGCAGCAGTCTTGTGGTGTGCAGCCTAAGCTTCACCAAGGCCAGTTCCCAAAGTCTCATAGAAGACTTGGTATAAGCAATAAGTTTGCATATGATGGTTTTAAGGTTTCTGTTTATATTGAACAAAAGGGAACAGAGTCAAAGATGGTTTCTTGGTAGCAGCACTTTCTGGAACTGCTCTGTTTGCTAGTGGTGAGCAGACACAGCTTCTTTAAGAGAGGCTTCCTGACTGAGCATTAGCAGCAAAAACTGTGTGGCTCTTTAAGAGACCCTGTTGGCAAATACTTAAATGGAGTTCATGAGCAGCAGGCTGCAATGTTCTACTTGATGGCAGTGTGGACTCTAAGATTCCCTGAAGTTGGTTGGGGTGGTAAGTAGCTCCACAATATTTAATATTGCTTCCTAGAATTGGCAAGGTAAGCATGAGTCTGGCATCTCTGCCATGTTGAAAAGTTGAGTGAGGCAGAGTCAGCAGTCAAAACAGTGGTTCACAGTCTAGCATTTTAAAAGCTCTTCTGGTTAGAAAATGATCAAGGATATGAAATAAAACAGATTCAGATGGAGAAAACCCCTAAATGGGTCACAATGTGTGTAAAAAAGAATACATAGGCTTCAGAGAGAAAAGAAAGAAGGTAGAGGAAGTCCCTAAAAAAGAGAAATAGAGTAATAAAGATATGAAAAGACACATAAAGATTTAAAATACATAAAGAGTCTGGATTGTGATTATTATTGTGTTTTATTTTAACTTTTTAAGTGTTAATGAGCTAACTGCAGAAAGACATTTGATTGTAAAGGCTGCTAAATTAAAGAAACATATATATTTTAAAGGTATCTTGACTTTGAAATTCATGTCTAAGGATATGTTGCTTTGGAAGGAGGTTCTGCTTTTCTTTCCACAGAAAATGAGAACCTGAGGATTGCTTCCAGGCTGATATGGTTTTATCAAGGAAGACCACCTGAAAAATCTCTGATGGGAAGAGATGGTCACATTACCTTAAAGGCTGCTGACTAAAGATGATCCAGCCTCAGGACCCTTGTAAGATTGTCAGTGCCCCTCAATCAGCAGGAAGTAGTAATGGAAAGCTGTGTCCAAATTCCCAAAATAATGTTTATAAATGTTTGTTTCATTATAAGTGGTTAATGGTCATAGTCAATCTCTTTCTAGGAAAAAGATGGATATGATACAGGAATGATTAAAAAATATAGATTACTGAATTTACTTTAATTGAAAAATTAGCTGTTAATTTCAAAATATTTTACATTGGTATGGATTTTGGTTTATTGATACAAATTTAAGGTCAATTTTGTTATGCTGTATGTATATTTCTACTCTTGTTTAAGATACTATGTTAATGCAATTTTTAAAAATTGTAATATATAAAGAAATGTAGATTAATAGTAATCTATGATAACCAAGTTTACAGTCATGTATACATAGGTATACAAAGATATATTTTAATTAGATAAGTAGTTTCAAACACTTCAAAGACCTACAGAATAAGGCATTTAAAATATTTTAAGAACTTAGACTTTTCTGGACAGTGAAACAGGTCTGCTCCTGGCAGCACAAATCTACTTCAAGAGAATGATAGACATTTAAGAAATTCCATATAGAATTTACTTTTATTATGTCAAAAGCTAGTCATTGGACAAGAAACTGTTCTTGCCTTGACTGCCTGACAATGTGCTGTATAAACTGGACATGCAGGCTCCATAGGAAAATGACCTCTGAACTTTGGCAGAACAAGCTAAGATGGTCCTTCAGGTTCCTGCTTCATAGAGAAAACTACCAGACATCCTTCAGGATACCGGGAGAAGTGACTGACAAACTATGCCAGTCACAATGGGAAGTGGAGTCCTTCAAATTTCCTGATTCACTAAAAGGTACACCAGAGACTCTGGGCATGTGGGCTGAAGATGGATGCCCCATGTTACAAAGGAACTTTGGATGACTGTCATCTCTAGATTTTGAAAGTTGCTTGCACTTCCTGTGTACTCAGATAATATTATATCCTTCTGTGGTCTTTGATATGGTTGAAGATTAGATAGTTATAATTATAGTTTTCTTTAGTAATTAGAAAAGGTAAATTAGATATGAAACTTTAGACTCACAGGGATAATGTAGATAATAGAACATTTTTTTAATTTTGATAAATATAAATAGACTAGATGTTGTAACTATAATTCTTGCTTGATAGCTGTTTTGTTATATGTAATTTTGCTTTGTTAAAACTGAAACCTTCCCTTCTGATTAGACAGAAAAATGGAAGTGATGTGGGATGACTTTCTGTATGCTGGGAATAAAGAAACTGTCTTGGCCTATGGCAGGCATCTTAGAAGTGGGTGGAGAAATTAGAGCATAGATTAGGGAAAAGAGGGCGGAGTCAGGAGATATGATCCAGCTGCCTATGAAGCAAGATGTAATGAAATATGTAAGCCTCGGTCCATGTGGCAGGACAGATTAATGGAAATGGGTTGAATTAAGATGAAAGAGCTAGCTAGCAATATGCCTGAACCATAGGCCAAACAACATAAAATCAATGTAAGCCTTTGTGTGATCATTTGGGGCTAGTCAGTCTAGGACTGAGGTCTGTGGGTCTGGACCACCAGCCTGATGGGCCAGAAACCTCATATTACAGTTATTTGCTGTTTAATGTCATATTCCCCTAAGCCCAAGATATTGGAAGGGTGAGAGCGGGCCCCACAGTCCCCTTGCAGCCCAGTGGGCCTGTGCATGTATGTCCCATCTTCTCCAGACCAAAACACTCAGCCAGGAGCATAGAAGCAGAGGCAGAAGCTTCCCCTCCTACCTACCTGTCCTTCCTCCCACTAGGCATTGCTCTTCTATTCCTGGATGGTCCAGGTACCTCCATGGGGTAGAGGCTGACTGACAAGGACCGTCTCCTTCCAAATTTCTCCTGATCACTTGCCAAATTTCTCAATGTCAATGCCAGCTCATGATAGGGACAGTACCCTGACATGAGACGCCGGGGTGCCCATACTAGATCCTGCCTATCCTGTTCAGTGATCTGGCCCTCCTGGGGCAGAAGGTGGCAGCAGTCACTTGGGAGCAGAGGGACACACCCAACGATAGAAGAATGAGTCTCAGGGGACATGTCTCAGACATTCAAAGGCTGAACCTATGTGGGCCAAGGGTTCATGCTCTCATAGCTCATCCTTGGTCCAACAAGTCTTAACAACTAAATGCAGATACAAGGATGAAGACATGGCTGGACATAGTGGTACAAGCTTGGTGCCCCAGAACTGGGGAGGCTGAGGCAGGTGATTGCTGTGAGTTTAAGACCAACCATGTAATAAGACTCTGACTTGCAACTCTACCCTCCTAAAGATGAAATTATGAGGAATTTCAGGCTAACTTCTGTGAAATACTAACCCCCAATCATGAGGCCTTTCTGAGTGTGGGACACTGTAGGAGTCCCTGGTCTCAAACCTGGGAAGCCAGCTCTAGGCAGGAGCCTTTTGTTTCCTCAGCCAAGGCTAAGGAAAGCCCTGGGGAGCTTCTCCTATATCCTGAGGTTTCTGTGGCTAATGCTAGAACCCTGTGGAACTCCTGTCACACATCACAGTGACATGACCTGTCTACCAAGCTCTTCCTTGCCCCTGAAGGGTTTATACTTACGTCCCCATTTTGGGTGAGCACACTTCACATTCAACCTACAGGCATTTATTGAGCATTTACAGGATGCCAGGCTTGCCACCACAGTGCAGATGTCAGTGCAGGAGGCATCAGGTTTGTTTAGCAGAGACTGGCCACAAACAATCACACAGGAAGTGAAGCGTTGTGAAATTGTTGTGTTAGGAAAGAGATCAGAAAGGAATGGCCTACTGCAGACGGGTGTAGCAGTGAAGGTCACTGGGAGCTGCCATTCAACTGGAGAGAGGTGAAAGACAGGAATAGCCCAGCCTTGGGCTAAAGATAAAGGGCATTCCAGGCAAAGTGAGTCAGTGGACAAAGTCCTGGAGGAGGAATGAGCCCAGTTTGTTTAAGAACCTGCAAGATCATTGTCTGGAATCTGGCAGGGGAGCATCAGGGCAGGGGAGCATCAAGATAGGGGAGCACCAGGGCAGGGGAGCATCAGGGCAGGGGAGCACCAGGGCAGGGGAGCACCAGGGCAGGGGAGCACCAGGGCAGGGGAGCATCAGGACAGGGGAGCACCAGGGCAGGGGAGCACCAGGGCAGGGGAGCACCAGGGCAGGGGAGAATCAGGGCAGGGTTGGCACAGTCTGCAATGAGTCGGAGCAGGGGGCCCTGGGTTTTATTCTAGCTGCCGTGGGAAGTATGGGATGTAAAACAAGGGTAGTGGTACATGCTGTAATTCTTGCCTACCTGGTTCTTTAACTCCTTTTCTTATTTGGAATGCCCTGTTCTGTGTATGATGAGTCAGTGCCCAGCTTTGCTATGTGGAAGACAGAAGAGGCAGACATGCCCTCTACCCCAGCAGCTGGGGGTGGGCGGCACTCCCCACCCAGGCTTTTGATTCTGGAGTCATTGAGATAGAAGAACTCTTTACAGCCTGGTGGCAGTACCTCAGGGATGGTGACACATATTCTAACCACGGTGACTGCAAGATCTAGTCTAAATGCTGATGTTAAAAGACGTCCCATACTCACATTGCCAGAGGCTTTCAGTTCTGGGAAGCCAAAGCTCCTTCTCATATGCTCCTTGGCACTCTTGTGAGTATGCTGTGCATTGTATGTTATATGTGTGTGTGTATGTTTTGGTATGTGTGTAGGTATGTGTGTATAATGTATATGTGTGTATATGTGATGTGTGTGTGTAGGTAGGTAAGTAGGTGCCTGTGTGGAGGTCAGAAGATGACCACTTGCAAGAGTCTAGTCTTTCTTGCCACCACATGGGTCCTGAGGGTTGAACTCAGATGGTCTGACTTGGCACCTGATGCTTTTACTCACTGGACCATTTTGCCAGCCCACAAATGGGGGAGGGGTTCAAGATAGGGTTTCTCTGTAGCTCTGGCTGTCCTGGAACTCACTATGTAGGCCTCAAACTTGCAGAGATCTGTCCGCCTCTGTCTCCCAAGTGCTGGGACTAAAGGTGTGCACCACCACAGCCTGGCTGTAATAAAAATTTTGAAAGGAGACCAGAGTGAGGTCTGTTGCTTTCAGAAGTCCATAGCTTCTTGTAGCAATGGGATCCACAGTTGAAAGGCACACTGGCTGTGTGGAGAAGACTGACTGGGAGTGCTGGGGAGGGGCAGCAGTTGGGCAGCACTGGAGAACTGGAAGCCTCAGCTCATGCACAGGCAGGGGCAGACAGAACTGGAGGGCATGCTGCTAGATGGTGGCAGAGAGCCCCTCAGCCGGCTTATGCTTCGCCTCATCAGTCACGAATCTTCCTGTTCTGCACTGGATTTGAAGCAGCTTGCACATATATTAAAATTGCAAATAGAAACCCACGGGAGAGACCTGAGAAGTGCAGAACAGGAGGGGAGATAGGCAAGAGGAGGCTCTAAGTTGCTACGTGCCTTTTGAAATTCAGCTTAGCTTCTGGCAATGCTGGAGACGGAGTCCAAGGTCTCAGACATACTAGGGAAGGGTTCTAGCACTGAGCTGTGTCCCCGGCTACTGTGTGTTCATCAGAAGGGAGCTGTACATTTGACCTTGACGTTCTCAAGTCAAAGGAGAAGGCAAGTCATTATAATTTCCTGCTATGGGGCCAGTGAGAAGGCTCAGAATTAAGGGTGTTTGCTGCCAAGCCTGATGGCATCAGTTTGATCCCCAGAATCTGCGTGATGGAAGGGGAGGAACCATTTCCTTTGATTGTTCCTGCCCTCCACATGTGCGCTGTGGCATGTGCATGGATACATGTAAACACATTCATACACTAAATATGAAATAAATAAGTAAAGCCCGAAGTTTTCAGCCTTCAGTGAGAGGTAGATACGCTGGTTTCTCTGCAGACACAAAGCCTTCCTTGTCTGATTTACAGACTGTTTTCCTAGGCAGCCCTGGGAGGCCCCAGAGTGGGGCCTTGTCCCTGATGGTTGATTGCATGGTGACTCCTTACCACATGACAGAGAGGCCCAGGCCTTAGCAGGGGAGGCTCTGAGGTCAGTCACTGACAAGTAGCTGGTCACTGGACTATAATGACCCTAGAGAGCTACTCTTTGGGTAAAAAAGGTTCTTTCAGGTCAAGACCAGCTCAAAATGTTAGCCATCTGGAATTTTAGTTTTAATGAGCAAAAATTCAATCAGGACTATTTGTTTACTTATCTAGAGAGTGGTTGTCATGGTGATGGGTAGTGAGGGCAAAGTCTACACTTAGTGCCATGCCAACCAGGCAGCAGAGAGAGGAAGGATGGGTACTCATGACTGGTGCCCCGCTAGTGTCCACAGGCCACAGTCCACACTGTGAGGGTGTCAGGTAAGGACTCGAAGTTAGGCTTGCTGCATTGCATAAATAGGAAAACAGTTCTGGAATGCAGCTGGACTGGGCTCATGCTGGTACCTCCCAGGTGAGCATGTGAGCCTCTGGCCTCACCATAGAGAAAGCCCTTTTGTATGTGCTTGAAGAGACTGCAGCTCCAAGTTTACTGTGTGCATGTGTGTGATGCTTAGGAGTGTGTGTGTGTGTGTGTGTGTGTGTGTGTGTGTGTGTGTGCTTGTTCAGGGCCATGCAGAGGATCAGAGATGGCCAAATGATCACTGAGGCCTCAGTGTCCTGTTCAACAATAAAAAGAAGGCCAGAAGCCCACGTTCTCCACCTCACTGCACCGAGAACTCACTGTGTGGCTCTGAACGGGTTCTTTACCACTCTAGTCCTTTGCATCTGAAGCAGAGACGGGGTTGGCTAGCCTAGATCATCTGTAAGGACTCGCTGAACCTCCGGGTCTGTGGCTTGAAAATGAGTTCCGCATTCATGACCAAAGCATCCTTCACAGTGTTTCACAGACCTGGAAGGTTCCTGAAGAGTTATGGATGGCTTTGTAATTAATAACGCTATTTGGAAACCCTTTCCCAAACTGACGAGCGTTTTCAGGAATGTGTGTATCCCTGGCCAAGAGACAGGACACCCTCTAGCTCTGGTCCCTGATGACCTCAGCAGGCCCCCTTGTACCCAGTTTCTACACTGCCCCCTCATCTGTCTGGCACTGTTCCCTGAGCCCTTGTCCCCATCTGTCCTGGGTTCCAGGGCCACTAGGCTTTCAGCTCCCCAGCCTCCTCCTCATAGCTTTTCTCCAAGTCACTCAGACACAGGTATCTTCTCCAGAACCTTCTCCTCTTCTCTAAAGCCCACCCACTCTCCCATTCTCTCTCTTCCTCTGGCATGCTGGGGCCAGTGACATTCATGTCTGCTTCATCAACGCCAGTAACTTCAGGGCACAGGGTTGGTATGCTAAAAGTCAACTCATCTTTTAAGTGGTGGTTAGTGGTCTATCTCAGCCCCTCACATCCTTTGCTCTCTGACAGCCCCAGGGATCAGGGACAAACTGTATATTCTTTTCTTTTCTTAAAAAGGGATTATTTTGGGCTGGAGAGATGGCTCAGCCTTTGGGAGCTCTGACTGTTCTTTCGGAGAACCTGAGTTGGATTCCCAGCATCCACATGGCAGCTAACAACTGTCTGTAGGTTCAAGATCTGACACCCTTACACAGTTATACATGCAGGCAAAACACCAATTCACATAAATAAATAAAATATTTAATTAAAACAAGGGATTATTTTAGTGTATGTGTGTGTGTGTGTGTCTGTCCAGGTTTCTAGGGAGCTAGTTACAGGCAGTTGTGAACATGGGTGCTAGGAACCAAACTCAGGCTTTCTAGAAAAGTAACAATCATTCTCAACTATTGAACTATCTTTCCAGTTCACTACAACCCACTTTATTTTAATCAGGGTCTCATGTACAACTCTCAAGGTAGCATGACCTTGAACTTCTGATCCTTTTGCCTTTACTTCCAGAGTTCTAAGATTACAGGTGCCTGTCACCAGCCTGGTTTGTTCTTATTTCTGTACCGAGGATCAAACCCAGGGTCTTGAGTAGGCCAAGCAAGCCCTCCACCACTGAACCATGTCTCCAGCCAGTAGTTCTTGATATAGTTCTCATTACGTGCCCCAGGTTGGCTCTGAATTCCAATCTTCATACCTCTGCTTCCCTAGTGCTGGGACAACCATGCCTGGAAAGTTAAACTCTTTTTAACTCAAGAGTGGACAGTTAACTGATACAAGTGGATCCATGAACGGCCCTGGGGTAGGGTGACTTCCAGGAAACTGATCTTCAGATGAACACCAGCACACTGTTCTGATCCCTGGTGTCTGGCAAACAGTAGACACAGCATAAGAGCAGCTGTTCCCATGGCTCTTACATTTAGTGTTTGAAATAAGTTGGCTGAATAAATTAAGGTCCTTTTGTGTTATACTTTAAAATATAATGAGGGGAGACATTTGCTCTTCCTCTTCTACTCTTCCATGTTGATCATTTTCGCTCTCAGTCTATAAAAATCCTACTCATTCGTTCTAAACACACCTCCTCCAGGAAGTCCTCCAAGTCCTGCAGGCAGCCAGGCCCTCCCTAATCCCTGTATTTCACAGGACCATTGAATTTGCCTGTAGTGTTCTCTATGCTGTGGAACCATAAAGCCCTTGAGCCTAGGAGCTGGGTCCTGCCTGGGCTCCTGACATCCAGCTGAGGGTCTACCACCTGGGAGGTAGTAGTCTGGTCCTGAGACTGACTAACCACTCCCTCACTCAGTCAGTCAGCTCAGCCTCTCAGGTCTCTCCATTCCCCTTTGAGGACAAGGAGACACAGTTAGGTCCATTTCCCAAAGGAGCTGTTGGGAGTCAACCACTGCTCAAAGGCTTTAACTGAAGGAAGGAGTGTGCACAGGGGTGTGGGACATGGGGGTTATTTTACAGATCTGCTTTTAAGTCTCAGGGCCTCTCTGTCCAGGCCCACTTGTCTCGTGCATCACAGAGCTGATACAGGATGTGGGTGGGGGTTTTCACAATGGTTTGGCCGGGGAACTCTATGTAGTGAAGATTTTCTGAGGGGCTTGGGTTCCGAAGACCATGCTTTGAAAAATACTGTGTTATCCCCCCTATCTTGGAGTCCAGGGGGTTAGCTGAGTGGGGTGCTGGGAGCTGGGTAGCATTCTTTGAGGGGAGAGGCAGGCAGGGGAGCCTGGATCCAGCAAGGAGAAAGCATCTCCTTCGCTGGAGAGATCCGAGGTGATAGCCCAGAAGATGAGGCATGGGAGCTGGGTCGTGATGCGTTGGGAACAGTGGCTGGCCACACAAAAAGGTATTCCAAATTATTACATGGTATTGGCAAGACGCGTAGAAGCTAAGTCCAGGTGGACAAAGCCCTACATTGGTCTAATGGGAATAGCGCTGGGGTGAACATCCCAAGTTTTTCCAGGGAGGGTAGTGAACAGCATTCTGAGCTCAGGCTCCTCTGAATGCAGACCGTGATGCTGCTGGATGCTGTGCTGGGCAGTCTTAGGAAAAAGTGATCTGACAGCCATCAAGTGGAGTCTGAAAAGAGCAAGAAACTCAAGGAGAAGCAACTGCCAGAGAGAAGAGCAGTGAGGACTGGGTAGGGCTTCCAGAACCCAAACAGATCATTATTGCTGATGGAGAAAAGGATGAAAGATTGAGAGATCTTCAACTGCCACCACATGCCCACATCAGACCTGGGGCACGATAGTGGGTTGGAGCAATGGTCCCCTGCTGTGGAATGAATGTATAGGCTGGTGAGTGTGGCAGGTGAAACTTAGGCACTCACTCATCACAGCAAACCTTGAATATCAATAAAGCAAAATTTAGGATGCTAGTTGACATATAACCTGGCTTTTTGCAGGAAGTGGCACTGTGTGTCAGACTCGGGCTGAGAAGGATTTCATCAGATTAACTTCAGAGACAGGAAAGCCTGAGTGGGACCTGTGATAGGAACCCTGGAGAGATGCCAGTAGAGAGAGAAGACCTCAGAGAATTTCACCACTGAGCAGGAGACCAAGAAGCCCCACAGAAACAGCCTGAGCAATGATAGAAAATTTGGTGTTTTTCAATTCATCTTTCCATCCAACCTACTTCCACTGCTTCAAGCCTCTGAGCAGATGCAGCCAGCTTACCTTGAATGAAATCCCAGATTTTGCACGTCTGTCCTGAGAGGCGGACCACCGTGCAGTTGGGGGCCAGCTCCCCATACTCAGCCTTGTCCTCCAGTCTTTGCCATCGGACCTTTAGGACGAACCAGAAGTACTGGATGCTGAAGAAGGTTGGGACCCAGTTGTCGGGAGAGAATCGGGGATTCCTGGTCATCCCGGTCTTTTGGCCCATGGCCAGGATGTTCCTCTTGGCTCTCTCTGGGAAGAGTGTCATTAGCACCTTACCCACAGCCACCTCCACGGCTACCTGCAAGAATATGCCTAGCCGCTTCAGCCATAGCCCTAGCCAGGGCAGCCTCATCTCGGCAAGGAGTAGGACTGGCCCAGGGGCGGTGGACGGGCAGAGAGGCCCCAGCCAGACAACACTGGGAGGAGCTGGACAAAGGTACAGGGCACAGCAGCCAATCCTGAGAAGAGGACCCTGCCAGACAGGCAGCAGGTATTTGCCTTGCTGTCAATTGGATGGAAAATTCCAAAGCACAGGCACAGAAGTCTCTTAGTTATTATCTTCTTGGATTCTTTGTTACCTTTTGAGAGACACTTGGTTTCCCTCTGGTTAATTTTTTTTTCTTTACAAACACTTGAAAAGATTCTATTGAAAGGGACCTTGTTGAGTCATAATGAGTCCCACTGTTTTGTACAATTAATATTGTACAATAAAAAAAAACAGAGTAATTTTTTTAAATAACAGAAAGGGACCCTGTTAAAAGATCTCTTGCTGTTGCAGTGGCACACACCTTTAATTCCAGCACTCAGGAGGCCGAGGCAGGCTGATCTTTGTGAGATTGAAAGCAGTCTGGTCTACAGAGTGAGTTCCAGGTCAGCCAGGGCTGCATAGTGAGACCTTGTGTCAAAGACGAAGAAGGAGGAGGAGGAGAAAAGGAAGGAAGAGAAAGAAAATCTCTTCCAAATGACTAACTTTCAATGTTAACTATCTTTTACCATTTTTTTAAAAGATTAATTTATTTTATGTGTATGAGTGTTTTGCTCAAATGCCTTCTTGAGCATCATGTGCATGCCTGAGGAGGCTGGAAGAGACTGTGGAATCCTTTTGAACTGGAGTTATGGGTGGTTGACATGTGGGGGCTGGAAGTAGAATCCAGGTCCTTTACAAGAACAACAACAACAAAATAAAATAAAATAAAATAAAATAAAATTGGGTTTTTTTCAATAATGAAAATAAGTTTTCCCAGTCACACTTATAAGGTGTGGCTGAATAGTTCTGGAGACAGAGTGCTCTGGGGAGGTTCTAGTCATTGCCCTTAATTCTATGTAGTCAGAATCAGAGTTTGTGGCCTTTTCCAGTGCCTTCTTTACTTCATAGTATTTATTTAAGTTTCCTGACTTGGCCAATTTCTTTTGAAAGTGGTGAATAAATGCCCATTGTCTGGCTACACCAACGACCCATTCAGTGACTGGGGAACATCTTGGTTGCTCATAAGAGCATAGACAAAGCAGATACAAGCATCATATGCACATGGAAACACTATGTCGATTCATTTGGACCACCAGTGGGTACAACTGATGGACTGTATAATATAGTGTGCTTGGTGTTGGAAGTAAGGACCCCACTGTCTTGCAAAGTGTCAGGAATATTTTACATGCCACCAGCAATGAGTGAGATGCCACATCTGTTGCTTCATACCTTTGCCACTGATTGATGGTTTCAGTATTTTGGATTTTTGTATTCTAGTATGTGCATACCAGCATATCTCTTATTACAATCTGCAATTCTCTGATTACATATGATATGGAGCATCTCTTAATAATAAATAAACTATATCTTGATAAACTCATTGCAAGTCAAAGATGCCAAAAGTTGAAACTGTCTCAGGACATGGTGGCACACGCCTTTAATCTCAGCTCTCAGGAGGCTGAGGTAGGCAGATCTCTGAGTGTGAGGCCAGTCTGGTCTACAGAACAAGTATCAGAATAGCAAAGGCTACACAGAGAAACCCTGCCTCAAAACAAATAAACAAGCAAGCAAAAAGTTGTGAATGCATTTAATACAGTCAGTTTATCAAGCCCAATACTAGTGTAACACTTAAAATTAAATTACATTTATATACGTGTGGGGGTGTGTGGGGGTGGTGGGTGGCAGGGGCCATGCGTGCTGTGGCATACATATAGAGGTTAGAGGACAATTTTGGTAGTTGGTACTCTCCTTCTACCACATGGGCCTCAGGGATTGAACTCAGGTCATTGAACTTGGCAGCAAACGCCTTTACTCACATGTACATCTTGGCACCCTAGTACCGTAAAACCCTTAATAGGAACACTGAAAGTTCAGCAGCATCTTCACTCGTGGGTGAGGTACCCATCACAGCTTTTGATTTTTATTTGTAGTGCTGGTGATTGAACTTAGGGACTCATGCATCCTAGGTGAGTTCCCCACTGAGCTATACCCACAGCCCCCATCTTCTACCATTTTGAAATCAGGTGTCCATTTTCTTGGTGAGTCTTATGAGTTCTTTGAATATTTTGCATAATGTTCTTTTCCAGATATGTTTTGCAAATGCCTTTTCCAGTCTAGGCTTATCTTCTCATTCTCTTGATGATTGTTTTTCATCTGCTCGTGTTTTTGAGATCAAGTCTCCCTAGGTAGCCCAGGCTAGCTTCTCTACCCTTGCTCCCCAAGTACTGGCATTCTAGGGATATGCACCATACCTGGAAATTATTGCATCTTTATAATGAATCCTAAAGTTAAATAATGTTAGTCCTCTGGTTTTGTTCTTCTTAGTTATTATTATGACTTTTCTGAGATCTTTTTCTGCTCCACATAAACTCTAGAATCGATTTGTGGATATTGTATCAGCAACATAACTTCCTGGCAGTAACTCTGCATTGTATTGAATATGTACATGAGCTTGAGAAGACTAAAAATCTTGACTGTTGGGTCTTTCTGTGTGTGAAGATGGAAAACACATTGATTTCTCAGCTCTTTGATTTCTTTTGTGAGAGTTCTGCAGATCTTTTTCATATGTTTTTAGATTTATACTAAGTTGTTTTACTCTTTGGATGCTAATGTAAATGACACTGCACATTTAATTTCATTGTTTAGCTAATCTTAATTGTCAATTGAGAGAATCTAGGATCACCACTGAGTGGGACCCTAGAAATCCTCTTAGAGGTTTCCTTGCTTGCATTAAATGAGGTAGGAAGAGCAGCCCACTATGGGCAGTTCCATTCCCTGGCTGCAATCCTGGACTGGAAATGGAGAAATGGCATGAGTTCATTCTTTTCTCCTTCTCTACTATAATTGCAGTGTGACCAACTGCTTAAGTCCCTGATGCCATGACTTCCTTATCAGGATGGACTGTCACCGTGAACCATGAGTCAAAATAAATCCTTTGCCCTCTAAGTCTGCATTTTGTCTGGTATTGACATAAGTTCATTCACACACACACACACACACACACACACACACACACACACACACACACAGAGAGAGAGAGAGAAAGAGAGAGAGAGACCTTGTATGTGTGATTAAGTGCATTCTGCCATTATTGTTTCGCATAAAAAACAAACATTTTCCTTTAAAAAAAACTTTCTCTAGAGCTGTTTTCTTTATGTAAAGCTGCTTTTCGCTGAAGTCATTTTCTTCCTCTGTTAAGAAGTTCTTTTGACGTTCGTGGGCAACAAAGTCTCTCAATATTTGTTTGCTTGAGAAGTTCTTTATTTCTCCTTTATTTCTGAGGAATACTTTCTTTCAAACACTGTTCTTGTTTTCTTCCTAAGGTGTAAATATGTAACTGCTGTGTGTGAACTGTTTGTCTTGTTTCTTTAAATATCTTTACTTTGGATTATGTCTGTATCACATGTATGTGGTGATATGTTACATATTAAATAACACCTGGACTATCAAGAGATCAACACACAGTCATAAGCTAGGCTGTTGTAAAGAGATTTTTTTATTTTGTTTGGGCTAGAGGTTTGACTTGTCTGTGGCAGCTTTTTTTTTTTTTAATGACTTAGATGTTTATATTAATTTTATTTTGCATGGCTTATGTTTTAGGCATATTGTTAGCTAGTTTTCATCTTAATTTAATTTATTTTTATTAACCTGTTTGTTATGTGGCTCATGGCCTTCATTTTATTTGGGTCTTACTTTTTTTTTTTTTTTTTTTTTGGTGGCTGGATGGAGACTGATTGACTTAGCATTTTCTATATTTGAAACTTAATTTTTCTGCCTACTTCTACAGCACCTGACACAGGCCAAAATAGTTTTTTATTTATGAAATGATTTTTATTGTATATAGACATTCTTTTTTAATTTTAATTTTTATTTTATGTGAATTAGTGTTTTGTCTGCATGTATAACTCTGTAAGGGTGTCAGATCTTGGAATTACAGACAGTTGTTAGCTGCCATGTGGATGTTGGAAATCGAACTCAAATTCTCCAGAAGAACAATCAGAGCTCCCAAAGGCTGAGCCATCTCTCCAGCCCCTATATAGACATTCTTACCACACTTTTTCTTTTTTGTCTAATCAAAAAGAAGGTTTTAATTTTAACATAGCAAAATTATATATAACAAAACAGCTATTAAGAATTATAGTTATAATTAGTCTATTTGTAATTAACAAAATTAAAGAAAATATTTTATTATCTATTTTATTTGTGAGTTTAAAGTTTTTTATTTAATATATTTTTCAAAATAACTAAGAAAGATTTTATTTATAGTTTTTAAATTTTTAACTATATCAAAGACTATAGAAAGATATAATATTATTTAAATAAACAGGAAGTGCAAGTAACTTTTAAATTTTAGAAATGACAGAGATGACACCTATCTGCCTGGACAGTTGTTTAAAGTTTTTTTGTAATGTGGAGGCATCTATCTTTAGCTTAAAGGCTTAGAGTCTTTGGCATATATTTTAGTGATGTAGAAAACTTGGCATAGTTTTTCAGTTTGTGTGTGTGTGTGTGTGTGTGTGTGTGTGTGTGTGTGTGTTTTGAAGGATGCTGACAATCTTTTTTGTAGAGTAGGAACTTGAAGGAATATTTTGGCTTGTTTTATTAAAGTTTAGAGGTCATTTCTTTATGTAATTTGTATGTTTAGTTCATATAGTATATTGTCAAGTAGTCAATATAAAAATAGGTTTTTGTTTGGAAGCTAACTGTTGTCACAAAGTAAATTTTATATGAAGTTTTTTTACTATTTTTATAAATATATTGGTGTTGTCAGGAGTAGACTTGTCTCACTGCCTAAAAAAGTTTAAGTTTTTAAAATACTTTAAATATTATATTTTGTATGTCTTTGAAGTGTTTAAAGACTATTTATCTAATTGAAATATATCTTTGTATAGTTATAAAAACTTTACTAACATGACTATAAGTTTGGTTGTCATAGATGGCTATTAATCTGTATTTTTAATTATATATTATAACTTTAAATGAGTTATATTATGTCTTAAACAGTAGAAAATATATATAGCATAAAAATTGACTTTAAATTTGTATCAATAAACTAAAAATTTTTTGAATCATTTGTGTGTAGACTTTCTTACCACACTAGGCAGACTTAGATCAGGAAGTTCTCAATCTTTGAGTAGAAAGCCAAATAGCTGGGATTCAATGGCACAGACCTTTAATCCCAGCACAGGGAAAGCCAGATCGGTGACCTATTCCTTTAATCCCATAGCTCCAGAGATTTTTCTGTGGTTTCTGTGAGTTCAAGGCTGAGTACCAAATAGAGTAGCTCAGGCCTTTAATCCTAACCTGGATGAGATACAGCTGGTCCAGAAGGGTATTTAAGGCAGGCTTAGGAAAACAGCATTAGAAGCGGCCAGGAGAGAAGCTGAGGAAGCTGGAAGATAGCTGGATGAGATTTGACTGTGGTGTTTCCTCTCTGATATTTCAGCCTTTCCCCGATATCTGGCTCTGAGTCTCTTTCAGTACAATCAGAATTCATGCAACATATGTAGGTGGTGGTAGTGGTGGTGGTGGTGATGTGTGTATAGGTGTGTGGGTAGAGGGCTGGGGCCACATGCCATAGTGTGCATGTAGGGGTCTGAGGACACCTGTATGGGACAGTTCTCTTCTGCTGTGTGGGTCCTCAGGTTGTCAGGCCTGCTGGCAAGCACTGAACCATCTCACTAACACTGAATTTGTCTTGTATTACACACCATCTTAATAATAGAAAGATAATATGTCCTCATTCGACTTAGAGAAAGCATCTATAAAATTTAATTGTTTGGTGGCTGGAGAGATGGCTCAGAGGTTGAGATCACTGGCAGTTCTTCCAGAGGTCCAGAGTCCATTTCCGAGCAATACATGGCGGCTCACAGCCATCTATAATGGGATCTGATGCCCTCTTCTGGCACAGAGCACTATAAACATAAAGTAAATAAATCTTTAAAAAATTAATTTTAAAAAATTCATTTGTTCTATTTTATAAAGAAAACCTTAAACTAGGCACAGAAATATCTTTAATTCCAATGTTTCAGAGACTAAGGTAGGATTTTGAGTTTAAGGCCAGGCTTAGATCAGTCAGGATCTTACTGACTTTTGTATGGTAGAGGACTTTTAATTTCAGCATTTGGGGGAGGGACATAAGGATCCCTAGGGTTCACTGACTATTGGTGAGATCCAGGCCAGTGAAAAACACTGGCTCAAAGGAGGTAGATAAGCAGACTCAGGAATGACACCTGAGATTGTACTCTGACCTCTACACATGTATGAACATGTATGTACACTTATACATGTGCAGATACATGCACCATGTGCACACTTCTCATACATAAAAAAAAAGGTGTAACTAAGGTCCAGCAAGGTGTCTCAGCAAGTTCGGGCTCTTGTATGTAAGCCTGATGACCTGAGTCTAATTCCCCAGAGCCCATGTAAGTGTGGAGGAAGAAACCTGACCACAGAATTGTCCTGGCCCCCACCCATGCACTGGGGAGTGTGTGTGCATGCACTTACCCCTGATAAAAATAATAAAAAGGATCATAATGGGCTTTTTTGAGACTCGGTCTTAGAATGTAGCCCCGGTTAGCCTAGAACTTGCAGTTGACCAGGCTGGCCTAGAACTCACAGAGATCCACCCATCTCTGTGTTGGGATTAAAGATGTGTGCCATCATGTCCAAAGATAAAGGGTTATTGTTTTGTTTCTTTGTTAAATTTGCTGTTGTTCCTAAACACCCTTAGTCTTCCAGTCCCTATGATCATCTTATTCAACATCTTGTCCTGAAGCTTAGTCTGGGATGGGGCCCAATGAGGGTGCAATAAGCCAAGGAAGGAAAAGAATCTGAATTGTCTGGCACGTTCTTATTTCTTTTTATGTATTTATTTTTATTTTATGTTCATTGGTGTTTTACCATAGATGTTATCAAGTTGCCTGGAACTGGAATTTCAGACAGTTGTGAGCTGCCCTGTGGTTGCTGGGAATTGAACTCTGGTTCTCTGGAAGAGCAGCCAGTGCTCTTAACCACTGAGCTATCTCTCCAGCCCCGTGGTGGTTTTTGTTGTTGTTTGTTTGTTTTGTTTTAAGATTTATTTATTATGTATACAGTGTCCTGTCTGAATCCTATTTGCATGTATGCCTGCAGGCTAGCAGAGGGCACCAGGTCTCATTAAAGATGGCTGTGAGCCATCATATGGTTGCTGGGAATTGAACTCAGGACCTTTGGAAGTGTAGCCAATGCTCTTAACCTCTAAACCATCTCTGCAGCTCCCTTACTTCTTTTGAAATAGGGTCTTGTGTATCTCTTGAAATTCTGGTAGTCCTGCCTCACCTCACTGGGGCTGGGGTTCCAAACATCACCACATCTGGTGCTCGGGATTAAACCCAGGGCTTTTTCATGCTAGGATAGCACTCTACTGAGCTGTGTGCCCAGACTCTATTTGTGATTCCCTATTAAATTAGTATAATAAGGGCTAGAAAAAGCAAGTCAAAGGTTCAGTATCAAGATGAAATGCCACATCTGCTGACCTCTTAATATACAAAAGGACTCTTGGAGTCATCTGTGAGAAAATGAGAGATGCTTATCCACTGGAGAACATCTCTTTTAGTCAAAAGTCTCCCAGAGCTGGAGATGATGGCACACTCCTACAATCCCAATGCTTTGAGGCTGATTGCTACTTTGAGGCTAGCCTGGGCTATATAGTGAGGTCTTGTTTGCTGGTGTGATGTTGACTCCACTACATTCCAAAATATGTGTAAGCCAATGAGAGGGTCCCAGAGGAAGAACCCTGAGGCAGATTCCTGTCAGGTGGCACCTGTGAGGAGGAGCCTGCCACAGCCTATATATAGCAGTCATAGCAGAGGTGTCTGGAAGGCAAGAGATGGAGCCAAGAAGATGAGAGGTGACGATTGTGGGTGTCCCCTGGCATCTGCAGAGGCTGTGCCATTTCACGACCTCTATTTTGTCGCATTGAATTTAGTTCCATCGGGACATGGTTGCTGCCTCCTGAGACTGACGAAGAACAAGGCAAATCTCCAAGAGGCCTTTCACTGCAGAGGACAGCTCGGTCATTAAAACACCCTGTGGTCTATGGTGCTGTAAGTGGTGCCTAGACCAAAATAAAAATCTATCATTTCCTCCCTCTGTTGCCCCTCTCCGGGTCCCCTCACCCTCTCTAGCACTTTGGAATGACTTGGAATGTTATTCCCGAGTGAGTGACTCAGCCCTTGCCAGGATGCAGTGGCTTAGTTGCCTATTTATCCTATTGTTAGGTGTGAGAGTCCCAGGAGATGCCTGGGAAACTAACTCCTTTTTGTCTCTGCTCTTGCTTTATAGCTTAGGTTTCCCTTGAACTCACAGCAATCCTCCTGCATCAGCCTCCTGTGTGTTGGAATTACAGGTGTGGGCCACCACACCTTCTCCCAACTTTATGTTTGCAATTTTTATTGATTCTTTGGGAAGTTCACATTATGAGCACCAATCCCCCTCATTGCCCAGTTTCTTCATATCCCTTAAAAGAAAATGTTAAAAATATTAATTAAAAACAAAGCTGGGCTGTGGTGACGCACAGCTTTAATCCCAGCACTTGGGAGGCAGAGACAGGTGAATGTAAGTTTGAGGCCAGTCTGCTCTACAGAGCTAGTTCCAGGACTGCCAAAGCTACACAAAGAAACTTAGTCTTGAAAAACCAAAATAATAAATTTATAAATAAATAGATAGATAAATAAATAAATAGACCACTTTGCTCTTCCATCCTTCCTGCCTCTTCAATACCTCTTTTTTCCTCTCAGTGGCATTAGAAACTGCAGTGCCCCATGAAGTATACCCTTTTGTTTATTCAGCTTCACTTGCAAATGTTGATTGCAATTAGTCGTTGCTGTAGTTCAAAGCCTCTGGCTCTTAGAACACCATCAATATTGGCCCCTCACCAAAACCCTCTCAGATATCCTGCTGTTGTCCCACATCATGGAGATCCTGGACCATAGTTCACAGGACCATTCCACACTTACACACTCTAGCAGGTCATAGATGGGATAGATGTTGGGGTGGGCCAACTCAAAACCTTGATGTGGGTCTGAGTGGTAGCTGATTGGTGGGACCAGGCTGCTGGTACTGCCCTTCTCAGTGGAGGGGAGGAGCCAGCTCTTCTACACCAATGGGGGCCAGCTCTCCCATGTCTGCTGTGAGGGGTGAGGCCATCTTTCCTGAGTATGGGGCTAGTGTGATAAAATATCCCCACCCTGTGTCTTATAGAGCTGTGGACCCTTCATATATCCAACAAAGCCCTTTATAATTGACAAGCCATCTGTTTAATGCTATGTACTTTATGATGGAGTATAGAGAGCTGCGTTGTACCACGCCCTAAAGGTGGCGCTGGTTTCCGCTTTCCACCTTTCTGACGGTGAGTGCTCTTGGGAGTAAACAATTCCTTATTGGCTGTAGGCCAGGATGGTGGCTTACTTCCACGTCCTAGGACCTACGGGCGATGTCCACGTGGCTTACCGAGATTGGAGGCCCAGAGGGTATTTAGCCATGAGCAGACATCCCCCCAGGGTCGTTCATCGTTTGTCTGAGAGTGTGAGTGAGTGAGTGAGTGAGTGAGAGAATGAGCAAGTGAGTGAAAGATAAGAAGATAATAAAAGGCCCGAATAAACTGCAGAGAGAAGGATCCGGTGTTGGTCTTCCTTGCTGGCGAGGTTGTGCGCGGCAATTGGTGCTGAAATCCAGGAAATAAGAACAAAACTCGCACCAGCAAACGACAGGATTCAGAACTCTCTGCAGTCAGGGGGTGCACCCAGGTGAGTTGGGATCCGCAGTTAGAGCGGGGTAGCTCCGGCCTATAGATAAGACGGAGAAGAGGGAGCTCACCAATGAGTGGGTGTAACCTCTTGGCGCTAGCAGGTAGCTCCGACCTGTAGGCAAAGACGGAGAAGAGGGAGCTCACTGACAAGTGGGTGTAATCTCTTGCAGCTGTGGATGCACAGCAGCCTTGAGCTCAAAGTGAAAGTAACACAGCAGTTTCGGATCAAAGTCAAAGTAACACAGCAGTTGTAAATTTTGGCTTAAAGTGAAAGTAACAATTATTGCAAACTTGAGCTTCAAGTTAAAGTAAAAGCATTAGCAAGGCTGGGGCTGGTTGGTAAAGGCTCAGAAAAGATTTTTTAAAAATAAAGAGTGAAGGTCATATAAGGATGGGGTCTTCAACCTCACATCCAATTTTTCTGGCTTTACAGGAGCTGTTACAAACTAAGCGTCTGGAAATTAAGGAAAGCACATTAGAGAGATTTTTACAGGAATGTGACGTTGCAGCTCCATGGTTTGCTGTCACGGGCAGTCTAATGGTGTCCTCCTGGGAGAAGTTAGGACAAGATTTAGACTTTGCCTATGAGCAAGGAGTTTTAAAGGCAGGCGTGAGATCCATTTGGAGGGTGATTCGAGGTTGTTTGGATGATCAGAGGTGCTGTGAGGCAATTGAAGGGGGTCAGGCCACTTTAGAACAGTTAAAAGAGGAAAGATCTGACGGGGCGCGCAGTGAAGAAACGAGAGGCCTTAGAACCGAAGGATCAGATTCCAGGGGAAACACTTACCAGGATTTAGAGGATTTTCAGCTTTTGGGCCTTGAGAGCAGTAGTTCTGAAGAAGATCTATCAAGGTTGGAGGAGTCAGGAGAGGAAAGAGAAACTAAGAAATTGGTTTCAAAAAAGGGAAAGAGGCTAGCCATGAGGGAGTGCTTGCTTCCTGGGAAGTGCGGCCCCCTGCCGTCCGCTCCCCCAGCTTACTCAGATGGAGGGGGTAGCTTTGGCACCCACGATCGGTCCTTTAACCCTGCAGTATGGAGAAAAGTGAGACAGAAACTGGTGTCGGCATTTCCTGTGTTCCAAGATCCCCAGGGGAATCATTACGAAGAGCCCTTGGACTTTAAAGTAATCAAGTCACTGGCCGAATCAGTAAGAACTTATGGCATTACCACCTCTTTCACTTTGGCACAAGTGGAGGCGTTGAATAGTCAATGTATGATGCCCAATGATTGGAGCAATCTTGCAAGAGCATGCCTTAGTCCAGGACAGTATTTAGATTGGAGATCATTTTTGATTGAGTTCACTAATGAGGAAGCGGCAGCAAACCAGGCAGCTGGGAACCAGGCATGGGATAGGGACATGCTATTGGGACAGGGTCGTTTTGCTAATCAGCAGACAGGCTACCCTGTGCAAGTCTATGAGCAGGTCAATAAAATTGGCATGAAAGCCTGGAAATCTCTCCCAAATAAAGTAGAGGTGAGTGGGAACCTAACTAAAATCCTACAAGGACCCACTGAGCCTTTTTCTGATTTCGTGGCAGACTAGTGGAGGCTGCAGGCCGCATTTTTCGTGATCCTAACGCTGCCATGCCTTTGATTAAGCAGCTAGTATATGAACAATGTACCAAGGAATGCCGAGCTGCCATTACCCCTTACAAAAATAAGGGACTTGAAGTCTGGATGAAGGTGTGCCCAGAGTTGGGGGGCCCACTGACTAATGCAGGGCTAGCTGCAGCCGTGGTGCAACTCACCAAGAATAGGAGGAACAACACAGGAGCCTCAGGAGCTTGTTTCCAATGTGGTAAAATAGGCCACTGACTGCCCTGACCAAGGAAATGGCGCAAGGAGGGATGATCCACGTCCTATGCAGCCTGGGGTGTGTGCCAAGTGCTGCAAAGGGAGGCATTGGGTAAGTGAATGCTGCTCTACGTGGGATGTAGAAGGGCAACTCCTTAATAATCAGATGGGAACACATTCAAAAAATGGGCTTCGGGCCCCCCCCAGGGCCCACAAATATATGGGGCAGTAGAGGATCAGGAGGAGGAGCCAATCCTGAAATGGTGGCCAACCCTGCGCCACCCGAAAGACCGCGGAGAGCCACTACAGGCTCCTCAGGGCTGGACCTCCGTGCCACCACCAGACTCATATTAACTCCTCGAATGGGAGTGCAGGTGGTGGAGTCCGATTTTTCAGGACCACTTAACCCTGACACAGTTGGCCTGCTGATAGGGCAGTCATCATCAGCCCTCAGAGGTCTAAGAGTTCTTCCAGGAATTATAGATCCAGACTATACAGCAACCGTCAAGATAATGGTGGAATCCCCAAAGGGATTACTGCTATATCTCCAGGTGATAGAATAGCACAATTAGTGATTCTTCCTAGCCTACATGGCCGCTACCCTGCCGCTCAGAAAGAAAGGAAAGAAGGGGGATTTGGGTCCACAGGCACGAACTTGACATTCTTGTCTGTAGAGCTGGATCAGAGACCCATATTAACCTTAACAGTAGATAATAAAAGGATTCGAGGACTGTTAGATACTGGTGCTGACAAAAGCATTATAGCAAGGAAGGATTGGCCCTCTGGGTGGCCGATTCTAAAATAGCCAAGTCTTCCCCAAAGTAACCCTGAACAAACAGTTGTTGTTACCTCCTATGCCAGGTGTTTCAACACAAACTTGTTATTCTCATCACCTGGAAAACTGAGAAATCTGTATGGGTCCCTCAGTGGCCCTTGTCTTTAGAAAAATTGAAAGCAGCCCAAGAACTAGTGCAGGAACAGCTAGCACAGAAGCACATCATACCCTCTACTTCACCATGGAACACACCTGTATTTGTGATTAAGAAAAAAATCAGGAAAATGGAGATTATTGCATGACTTAAGAGCTATAAATAGGGGGCTGGAGAGATGGCTCAGCGGTTAAGAGCACCGTCTGCTCTTCCAGAGGACCCGGGTTCGATTCCCAGCACTCACATGGCAGCTAACAACTGTCTGTAGTTCCAGTTCCAGGCAAACACCAAGGCTAATAAATAAATAAAGTTTAAAAAAAGAAGAGCTATAAATAATCAGATGCAACCTATAGGCCCGGTACAACGAGGGCTTCCATTGTTGACGGCCTTGCCTTCACAATAGCATATCATAGCAGTAGACATTAAAGATTACTTCTTTTCTATACCTTTATATAAAAAAGATTTGCTTTCACACTTCCCTCATGTAATCATGAGGAGCCTGATCAGAGATTTGAATGGGTCATATTGCCTCAAGGGATGGCTAATAGCCCTACTATGTGTCAGCTATACGTGGGACATGCCCTGCAACCAGTGTGTGAAGCATTTCCTAAGGTGTGCTGTGTCCATTATATGGATGACACAGGGGGAAAACAAAGAGGTGAAGTAGAAGAGGCCTATGAAGTGCTGGTAAAAGCACTCCAGCGCCGAGGGCTCTTTATTGCCCCCGAAAAGGTACAATTGACTCATATTGTTGATTATTTGGGAGCAAGGATTGCTGCTCAAGTAGTTCAACCTCAGAAGATAGAGATAAGAAAGGACAATTTAAAGACTTTGAATGATTATCAAAAATTATTAGGGAATATAAATTGGGTTAGGGGATTTTTAAAATTGACAAATTATGAGTTAAAACCTCTATATGACATTCTTAAAGGTGATCCTGCCCTAGATTCCCCTAGGCATTTTACCAAAGAAACACATCAAGCACTACAGTTGGTGGAAGATAGGTTAAGACAGGCATGTTTGATGTGAGTACAAGAGGATCAGAAGTTGTTGCTATGTATATTGCCCACCTTTAAACAACCCACAGGGGTGCTGTGGCAAGAAGGACCTGTGCTATGGATACACTCCAAGGTTTCTCCAAATAAGAATAACGAGCATTATCCCACAGCTGTTGCTGAGTTGGCCCAGCAGGGTCTTCAACAGGCTTTACAGTTTTTTGGTCTGCTCCGGGAGAGCATTGTGGTGCCTTTCACTGCAGCACAAATTTCTGTGCTGTATGCCACCATTGATGACTGGGCTATACTCCGATGCTCCTTCCCTGGTGAATTAGACAACCACTATCCACAACACCCATTAATGACTTTCTTTAAGGAGCATCCTGTTGTTTTTCCAAAGGTGACAGCTACAGAACCTATTCCTGGTGCAATTAATGTGTTTACAGACGGCTCTAAGACCAGAGTAGGGGCATACATGGCC